>WBMZ01010042.1:0-47742 GCA_013400975.1 Atrichornis clamosus
GGGCTGGGCTGGGCGGCAGGAGGCGCGCTCCAGACGGAGGTGTGCGATGGGGCCTGGGGAGCGGCGGGACGGGACGGGGCGGTGGGAGCGCAGCGCGGTATCGCAGCGCCCGGCAGGGCTGGTACCCGGCCTTGCCCTGCCGCCGGGCCAGCTTCTTACGGCGCGCTGGCTTTTCCCTGGGACTGGCGCCGGGCCCTCACTCGGCCCCGTGGCCGAGCGGCTCGGGGCGTGGACGGCGCTTCTCAGCTCCTGGGTGCAGGAGCTGTGCCGCTGCCGTGCTCGCCTGTGGGCCCTGGGAAGCCGCGGCTGGCCGGGTCCTCCCTGTTCCCGGGTCCCGGCCCTGCCGCCTGTGCCTTGAAGGGAGCCGCTTGTAAGTGCCCCAGGTGCTCTGTGTACTGGGCTTGGAACGTGTCAGCCCTGAGCATGGGCTTCTGTTCTACTAAAGAGACGGAGAAACGCTGTCCCCGAAGACGCACGGGGCGAGTTCGGCACGCAGCGCGGCAGAGGGTGGTGACATCGCGCGAGGGCATCTGGGAGTCGGAGGCTGGAGCCTTTGTGTCGCTTGCACACTGCAGTGGAGTGACTGGCAGCATTTTACCTCGCTGATCGGCAGCAGCACCCTGTGCTCCCACTGGACTGCAGTCCGTGCCCTAGTAATATGGCGTGAGGGAGAGGGAAAACACTTTTCTGAAGTTCCTGCACATTCAGAGAGTTTCTTTGCTCAGTATTCATGTGGGGCTGTGCTGCTGGGGTTAGGCTTGTGTGGTTATGAGTAGTCATGCAGGAAAGTTAAACTGAAATTCCTGTGTCCTGACAAGTGTGGCATGTACTTTCGTGTGTCATGGGGACTCAGGAAATGTGGGTGCTAGTCTGTGCTTTCCTGGTTATTCTCCAAAAAGCTCTTTTGGAGGTCCAGTGAGTAAGGGGAGGCAATTGGGGGAAAAGACAGCATGACAAATTTCTTAAAAGCATGAATAACTTAATCTTTGTAATAAAAACAGGCGGGCAGCCAGCCTTTTTAACAGCAGAACACAGTTGCTCATCTGAGCTCAGTTGGCTTCTCTGCTTCCAGAGTTCTTCAGGCTTACCTGAGAGGGTCTTGTTTGGAAGAAGACAGACTGAGTTAAGGGAAGGTTTTGAGTGAGAAGCAAGGCTTATGCCAGCAAAGATGCAGGTAGCTATGTACTGCCTTGGGATGCAAGCGTGCCTTTGTCTCTAGGTCATATTTCTGTTAAGCCTGAATTCTGACACTATTAGGCATCCTTTTGTGGTGTAGCTTTATCAGGAAGGCCCAGAGCCACTATTGTATTTTGTTGTGTGAACAACTAGCCTAGGCCAGTTGTTCCTGACTTTTTTGTCATGGTTGAGACACTTCTGCCCACCTACTCTTCCTCCTTGTTGTGTCACTCGTCTTGCCACAGCTCCCCCCAGCGTGGTTACTGCTATCTGGGTTGTGACTGCACCTTTCTGGTTGGGACCTGGTCACCCAGGTCAGGCCTGGGAACCAAATCTGATCTTGTGGCTTTGCACCATTGTCCTGTTCTTGAGATCTCAATACTTCTAAAACCGTAAAGATTTGAGAGGTGATAGCAGTGTAAAGTTATGGGAGTGTGGGCAATTCTCTGAATTCATATGTAATTCAAAAAGGCAGAGACAGGGAGGGACCTTTCAGGGCTTCACCTCAAACCCCACAGACCACACCACAGGAAACTTCTGGGGCTAACCCAGTACCTGCTCTACTGCTCATTTCCTTTGACTTCATACAGGCAGTTGTCCTCTCCATAGCTTAATTTTTTGCTGGTGCACTGGGAGTAGTTCCTCCCTATTTTAGTACAGTGCTGTGAATATGGATATATAGAATGGTTTTAGGTGTTTGGACACCAGAATAGTAAGTGCCATGAGTACTTTAGAGTTGGGACTTCTGGATATTTAAATTGTCAAAAGTAAGTTTTGTTTTAAAGGTATTCAGCTCTTGTTATCTGCTATTCCTGACTGTGGTCTGGAAAATGAGGTTAGTGTGTTTTGCTTCAAAATTGTTAACAGATGTACCTGTAATGAGTTTGTGTGGGTAACTTGGATCAATAAATATCCTGTTTAATAGCTAATCCTCTTCATAAACAGAGTTAAAAAAGACTTAATTCCTCTTTGTGAATCCTGGCCTTTTTGTCTGTCATTATTGTAAAACCAATTATGTCTTGGTAATGAATATCTTGTGTATTTTTAACACACACAGCCCTTAATCACATTGTTTCCTTTATGAGGAGAGCTGTGAATGGATTGAGTCCCATAGTTCACAGTTGGCAGGCGGTCTATAAATAGTCCTGCAGTGGCAAAGTAGGGGTTTAGGTATTTGCATTGAGTGTACTGTCTTGGGTTTATTTCCTGTGTTTTAATGATGGATGACAGATGCAGTTCAAATCTATATGGCGCCTGGAGCATGTCTGTTTTGGTCTTCTAGAAAAATAAGGGTGATGTTGGTCCCCACTGTTTGACTGTGCAGATCACTACTATGGAAGTGAAGACTATATTTCCCTGGTTTGGTTTGTTTTGGCAGCAGGCTTTGAGTAGTTGGCCTCAGCATTTGTTTTGTGACATCCATTGGTTTTCTGTGCAGCCTGTCTGTGTGGGTGCTTTCTACTAGCAGAAAGAAGGAAAAGAAATAGCTGAATAGTTATGGAATTACACATCTTGGGAATATTGGGTGCAGGTGTCAGTTCCAAAACTTGTGATTAAAAAGGAAAGTAACACTGAATTGCTAGGGTAACAGCACTCTTTAAAATTACATTTACTTAGGGTGCAGGCAAGGTAAGAATGGTACCTTGACTGATTTTTAGGGTATACCCCACTTATAAGAACTTGGTCAGAGCCGTTGCACTGGCCTCTTGAGTGTTCAGACACAGACCTTTTCAGTGCTCCCATGGCTGTGTTAGTAGTGCCGATTCATGGAGACCATTCTTGTGAAGTACATTGGTATTTTTCCTGAAATGACAGAGATCTTTTTCTTGTCCAGATCTCCCGGTGTTTCTTTGGAGATACTGTCACCACATAAATCTGGGTTGGCAGTGAAAGAAGACCCAGTCTTGTGTTTTGCTACATTCCATTGCACCAGCATTCATGTGGTTTCAGGTTGAATTGGATCAGGGAACTGAGATAGCTGAGAACTGTGACTGATTTACATAAGTGCTAAAGCCAGCATAAGGGAGGTGATGGAAATGTGTGTTGGGGGGACACAGGGCTTCCTTTCTTGGTACTGTGTGCCCTGATGTTCATTCAAAGTGAGTATGTAATCCTGTCCTCCTTATCTGGAAGATGGCCTTGCTTTGTAGCGGTTCCCTGAGGTGGTCCTCTCATGTGTTTGCATGTGTTTGATGAAAATACTGTACATGTGTTTTCTATATTTTCCAATTCTATTAGCTGGCATGAAATTTTCCAGAATTTCTCCATCCAATCCAGTTCAAGATTGCAGTGAATATAAGTTAGGTCTTAAATATCAAAGAAAACTGTGGGAGGTGATAGCTATGCCACTTGAAAATGGTGCAGTGGGTAAATAACTTCCAGAGGTTTATAACTGGTGAAGAGTTTCTTTGTTGTGCAGTGTTGGAATTTGATGTCGGTCTGTTACATTGAATGGGATAAGACTGAAGGGCCCTCAAGAAGAGTGCTTGCAGTAGCAGGTTATTGTGTGCTCAGAAATAATTCAGTGAAGTAGAAATAGGGTCGTTATAGTGAATATTTGATAAACAAATTCCTCACCCCTTTCTAAATCTTACTCTGAGCTCTTGTCTGAGGTCTGCTTTTAACAGATATGTGGAGAGGGGCAAAGTGTCTCTGTGACTGTGGTTTTAAAAAATTAGTCTAACCATGAGATAGAGCCACTGCTATTAGTTAGAGGCAGCAAGGTAGAAACTGGGAGAGAGATTTCTCTGCGTGGTTCTTTATTGCTGCTTTGGTGCAGCTATGAGTGGTCAGTGTTATCTCAATAGTTGCCTTTGTGTTAGGCCTCTCATTTTAGGATAGTGTCTGTTTAAATACTGTTCTTGCCTAGCATGAACAACTTGGAAATTAATCGTGCTTGAGCAGGAGATTGGTGTAGATGACCTCCAAAAGTCCCTTCAAAGATAAATCCTTGGTCAGGAGTATATTAGTGACTAAGTACTAAGCAAGTGGTGGTGTTTTGCTTGTCCAGGGTGTTGTGGAGTGCACTCCTGCTTGTATCAGTTGGGTGATACTGACAGCAGACTTCTGGGAATTCCTACAAATTTTCCTGTGCTTCAAGGTTATAGGGTTCTCTTCCCATACACCTCTGAGCACTGAAACCTGATGACCTGGGGAGAGCCACCTTCAGAAGCAAATTTGGGTCCCACGTGTTCCTCGTGCCTGTGCTAAGTGCAGCCTCCTCTGAGGCTTTTTAAGGCCTGCTGGTGTGAGGCAACATGTGCTGGGAAGGAGAAAAGTGCCGGGTGTGCTGGGGCTGACGGCCTGTGGCTCTTCAGTTTTGGCACCAACTTGGAGTGTTTGTGTGGCAGCACCAAGCATCACAGTGAATGGCTACTGTGCCCTTCGAAGTTCAGTTGTTTAGGAATTAGCAACTCCACAGAGGGGAGAACTGAGGGCAGGAGAGATGAAGTTCACAGCCAAAGAGGGAGCAGATTGGGACTGGGTCTGGTTGAGGAGCACCTCGGGACAGACCCAAGCTATTGGCTGTTCCTTTCTAGAAAGGAAACTGGCATGTTACTTCATAGCTGAAGTTGTGATTCACACTTTGTAAACACACTTGCACCCTTGAATGCTATTCTCCATGCCATAGATGCATTCTTCTCTTCCCTCCACCCTGAACCTTCCTGCTAATTGGAAGCATCCCCCCTGTTTACTCAGTTGCTAACAGGATGCTTCATACCAAATAATCAACCATGCAGAGTTTCTTGTGACACATCTTAACGTGCTGAGGAATAATTCTTAGCTCAGGAGGGGATACTGAGTCATCTGGAAAAATAAACAATCCTTGGACACTTAATGCTGTTGATGCTTCTGCTTGTAGTTTTGTAACTTCAAACCTTCACTGCTGCCACAGGATAGAAACAGGATATTGACTTCTCCCAGGAGTGATGAGTGAGTTCAGAGTTTAGGCAGCACTTTAGCACATTTTAGATGTGCTTTAAGCACATCTGGCTATCTTGGTCCTGATGTTGCTGTCCCCTTGACAGGAGGCAGGGACTGCACCTGTGCCTGCCTTGTCATGAGCCTGCAGACCTCTCCTATTGGTCTTACGTAGTGGTGAGGATGGGCAGACCCATCTTCTCCGGCCACCAAGGCTACCGTGCCTGCCAGGAAAATAGAGATGGGGTGACAGTGGCAGCTGGACTCCCCAAGAAGCACCCATCAAAGATAACCGAGAGGCCTACTTGCTGCAGCTTGTTTGGGTTTTATAGAGGTATCCAAAGGCTCTGTAATTCTGGAGGAGGTAGGAGCTGTATTGCTCACTCGGTTTGAATTTCACGTGGGGAAACAGTACACCCAAATGCAGAACAGGACACAGGCAGACAGTGGGCGTAGAGCAAGTCAACATTGTTGAACTTGCTTAGGAATCCAAGCAGCAGCAAGGCCCAGGTAATGGACCTTGGTTGCCAGCAACACTGTAAATGCCAGAGAGCTTTGCTCTCATTAGGATCAACAGCTAGGTAGGAAGCTGTGGCGTCAACAGAGCCTTCTTGGAGTCTCATTGCAGAGAGGGGACAGTGCGGGCAAGCTCTGAATGCATTTGCTGATCTACTCTACAGAAAAGTAGCCTTTTTTTTAGTAAATAAATGTAGCTTTGGCTGTTGCTGTTCTCATCCAAACCTGCCTATATGACAGAGTTGGTTTCCCACCTGTCATGTGCTTTGCTCAGGAAGCACTGCTCAAAACTGCAGTGGTGCACAAGTCCTGTGCTTCTCATTGTGCTCTCAGGTAACACTTGCTCTGTAGAACAACTGCACACCACGAAAATCACCTATGTCCCCAAGTAAGCAAAAGAAGAAAAAAACCAATAAGAGAGTGAAGATTTAGGCTGGACTTTACTTCGTTGTAATAAGAAGAGCTGTGGCATTGTCTGTCAGAAGGCTCTTTTGAAGCTCTGTTGGAAGGTATTTTTTTCTCCCTAGAGAAGTCAGCTTGCTTTTTAAGATAGAAGTTAAAAAAATGGCTTTACAATGTACTACTATAGTTTGGCCCCAAACTCATCAGAACTGTTGGACAGAGATACGAGGTCAATGGATTTTTAATGTTTGCTTTAGAAAGGAGAGAAGCAGAGCATGTGTTGCTTACACTGCCAAGGTCACAGCAAACAGTGTCACATGGCAGTAGTTGCAGTCAGGTGGAAAGTCTTAACTGTACCTGAGCTGGCCTGAAAGAGGACTGGCTCTAGGTCTGTGTTGTTTCCTCCCTTCCCTTGGATCTGCCAGCATAATCACCTGGGTCATCGCTCCCCAGTGATGTTTGGGAAAGTGATCCAGGTTCAGATAAGCCTTTGTGACTGTGCGTGCAAGCTGATCGCCGTCAGTCTGACAGAATGAGGTTAGGGAACTGTCAGAGATGTAGGCAGGGAAGAGGGTGTGGTACTCAGAGGTTACCCTTGTAACCCAGCTCTGCTGCAGTCTGGGTGGTGTACAGTGTGCAGCAGGGTTGAGCCAGCTGTAAAGTTACAGGGAACTGTTTCCTTGGGCAGCCTGAACAGGGCAAGACTGTCAGCAGTGTAACTGTAGTCTCTAAACACAGGCTGCTCAACCCCTTTGTATGCCAAGAGGGGGCATGCCCTCACCAGCAGAACTCTGACTTGTTTCTTGTCTGGCAGATTGTTTCCTGCAGCTCTGATGCCAGTGTGCAGATTATCTGGCTTTTTGCTTGGTTTTGTAGGTAACCTTGGTAGCTTTTAGAAGTAACCATGATAGTTTTTACTGGACACTGCAGCCACTAAACTAGTTCACATCTAAAATTCTCAAACCTTCTTGTTACATGGTTCACAGTGCATGCAGAAAGGCCCTTACCTCTTTGTGTAGGAAACTGCAATGCAGTGATGCTGAATCCAGCTTTGTAGTATACGTGTCTGAATTACATTGCCTCCTGAATTCAGGCAGGGGTTGTAGATCTGCTTTGTAGTGTGCTGCAGATGCTGCTACTGCTCTCTGTGAATTGCAGCACCTAAATAGTTGCTGAGACCCTGGTGCGTGGTTAATGTGAAGGAAAGAAAGCAAACCAAATTCTGTCTGTCTTCTAGAGTTAATAGTTCTTTTGTTTCTTATGCAGGGTTGGTTACCAAATGGCTCTCTTGAATAGACGATTTGGTTTACCCTTAACCCATCTAAGCAGTGCGGTGATCCAGCGACAGTTCAGGTAACTTTCAAATTTTGCTTTTGTTTTCTTTGGAATTTTTCGTGATTGAAAGAGATGCTGTTAAGTAGGTCAAGAAAAAGGTATAGTATTTGTAATTCAAAAGGATAATATAATTTAAAAAAAAATCTCATAGTTGTCCACAGGTTGAAAAGTGAGCCCAAACACTCCATTTGCAGGTTCCTGACAATCTGAACTCTGCATTTTCATATGTGTGTATGGAGGCTTTTAGGCCTTTGACAGTGATGCATGGGCCTGCAAGCAGAAGTTGAAAGTGCCTCTGTTTCTCATGCAAGTGCAAAAAAGCAACAGCCAGCCCCTGCTGATGCAGAGCCAATCACCATGTTTAAAACAGGAGTTGATCATTTCAGTTATTTAGAACAAAAATAAGGTGAAAAATACTTTCTTATACTTTAACAGTGTCTATTTTGTTACCTTCTTATTAGTTTCTTGTTCCAGGCTCTAGGCATTTAAAGCTTCTTAAATTTATGGACTTCATAATTTACAATGCCTTGTACAAAGCTTAGAGCCTAATCCCACAGTACTCTCTGCCAATATGGGGAATCTCTAGAACTCTTTAAAGGGTCAGGGCTTCAGCGTAAAGGATGAGAATAGTCATTCCCATGACTGTGGTCTAGAGAGGGGATTAAGACAATGCTCAGGCTAGGTTGTGTGATAGTCCTGGGAGCTATCTTGAGGAGGTATCCAAGTCTTCCTGGCTTTCTCTGTCAGTGGGCTGCATGAAAGCATTGGCCAGTATACATTTAAATCATATATAAGTGACAATGAGAGGGAGGTGAAGTCCAGTGCATAGAGGTGAGCAGGACTTCTAAAGTCTTAATGGAGAGACCTTTTCTTCATGGGATATTGCTTCAAGACTGTGGCAGGAATGAGAAAAAGGGAAAGAAAAAGTACTCCTAGTGCAGTTATTCTTGTCTAGAGGTTCCTGGATGGTCAAATTTATATCTGTTTGCTACTGCTGTGTTGTACACTTGGTCCCACTGAGGTTTTCCCTTCTCCTTGTGACAGCACTCGTCTTTTTTCAGCCTCCTTCCTCCTGCCTTCCCTGCAGCCACAGATGGTAGGCAGAGGAAAGAGTGTGGTATAGCACAGTTCAGGCCAGAGCATGGGATGGGATGGGATGGGATGGGAGAGGGTGGCTGCTTGCAGAGATTAGTAACTTCTGAGAGAGGGAGGAAAGTTGGAGTAGGCCTCTGCTGTGGGAAACAGATCTTGAAAAGCAGTGCTTGACCTCTGGAGCAGTTAGATTAATGCAGATTGACCCCACCAGCTTTCCCTCACCACATGTAAAAATACCTACTTCAACTGATGTCCATGCACACCATGTTTGGTGCATGTGCTTGTCTTTTAGGTAGCTTTGCAAAGACAGGCCCTTCAAGAAGGGATGATAGTCCCTATTGGTCTTTCTTTATCTTACAAGCTTCTGCTCTGAAAAACAAGATAAATGGTTAGGTTGATTCCATACGGTGTCTACTGAGTAGTTCAGCTGAGAGCAGGTTGGCATCCCTGCAGCTCTGGCCAGCATGTTTCTAGTACCTTACTGCAAAGAAGTTGTTCAGCAGTAGAAAGGATCTTCCTGCTTTCCCAATGGTCTGTGTTTGGGTGTCATTTGAAGAGAAGTAACAAATCATTTGAGTTTGAGCTCACTGAATAAAAGAAGAGTGATTTCTGTAAGGGAGTTTGTTCCTGTTGTTCCCAAGCATGTTCAGAGTCAGATCTAACAACTTAGTATTGTGCAGTTTATTTCTGTTTCTTACTCTTGATAATACTACAGAGCAAACACATACAGAAGAGACTCTCTGTGGATTCCTCCCACATGGGGAAGGTGGTGATCTCTTATATTCTGTTTGGTGACAGCTTAGCGCAGCCACAGCAGGACTTCAGAGGTCTTACTGAGAACAGAATAAAATGGGAGAGTCACAGGCTTCACTGAAAAGAAGATTGGTTATAAAAGTCCTTATTGCTGGGGACTGGGGACAAGATTGAAAGAGCCTGATTTGAGTCTGATCTTCCTACATGCTGTTTGAAACAGAAGCAAGCACAATTTTTTGCTTGTAGATTGAAGTTGGATCATCTGCAGTTGCTAAAAAGCAGCTGAAATGCAAGCCACTCTTCACACCATCTTTTAGTTGTGTTTCAGAGTAGAAAGGCAATTTTATGTTTGACATTTAGTAAAGAGTGTGCAAAGCCCAAAGTACATCTGGCTTCCAAAGAGGACATTGAATGCAGTCAGTGTGTCACCCATGTGGTATGTATTTGTTGCTGGTGCTTTCTGAGTGGTTTGTGTAATGGCAAGATTCTGTGCTGGGTTTGCCTTTGTTCCCCATGGATTATTGAGGAGATCTCTCTCATTCTTCCCTGTCTTTTGGTAGTATCACTGGAGCATGCCGAGCAATACAGAAGCTAACCCGCGTGCGAGTGGTGGACAACAGCACCTTGGGGAACACGCCCTACCACCGGCCGCCGAAATGTATCCATGTGTATAACAAGACTGGAGTTGGCAAAGTAGGAGATAAGATCCTTCTGGCTATCAAAGGAGAAAAGAAGAAGGCTTTAATTGTAGGGCACAAGATGCCTGGCCCCACCATGACACCTAGATTTGATTCCAACAATGTGGTGCTCATAGAGGATAATGGAAATCCAATAGGGACTAGAATAAAAACACCAATACCTTGTATCCTGCGAAGAAGAGAAGGCCAGTTCTCCAAAGTATTGGCCATTGCCCGCAACTTTGTATGAATGCTAAGAGAGGTAGTTAGCAATCCTTTTATATCCTTTCACACAGTAGCTGTTCCTTGGTCCTTTTCCAGAAACTGGTAAAACGTGAAAAAGTTGATGTTCATCAAGAGTCTCTCCTCCTGTTTTAAGAATTTCAAGCAACTAGTTTAAATATTGAAATAATTTCTTTTTCTCCAAAAGAAGGTTGATTTATTTCACAGAACATCTGCAGTGTGTTTAGGAAATGCTCCTTCACCCTTACTTCTTCTGTGGTGTTAATCTGTCATTAAAATGAGAACATGAAAATCCTTGTCCTGTATTGCTTATGCTCTCTTTTATCTATTTCTACCTTTCCCAGTTCACCAGGAGCAAGACACAAAGGTCAGTCCCTGGCCCAGTGACACTGGGTTCTACAAAATGGATTTACAAGTAATGCGTAAGAGAGATACATAATGAACTACTGGTACCTTGGGCACATTGAATAAAAAGATTAGTTTCTATGTCTTTGCCTAAGAAAAGTATTTAGGAGGAATCAGAATCAGGAGAGCATGGTGGCTTAAAACTTCAGTGGGGTATGCTTGAACAAGGCATGCTGAGATCAGGAAGCAGAGGTGGGAAGGGAGCTGAATGGGGTGGGTTTGGGATGCAGTCTGTGCTCTCCACCTGACCAACCTCTGAAAATTGTCTTCTCCCATTAATGCAAGGGCTGGGTTCAGATTGAAAGGTCCACAGAAAGAAGCTTCCTTTTGGACTTCTTTTTGGGACCTTGTTGGACATCATCTGTGATGTTAGTTGGTGAGGCTGGCTGTTGTCCAGCTTCCTAAGCTCAGGCACAGCAAGGGCTACTGTGTTGCTTTCAGGGCTAGTTGTGATGCAAGAGCCAAACAGTTGCCTTTCGATGGAGCTGACCAGAGAAACTTGGTGCTCATGGCCGGTGAAGGGACATCAGGGCAGAGCACTCCTAGACATAGCAGTGCTCGGGAAGAAGGTGCAGGGGGGTGCAGCCAGCAGGAGTCTGGCCAGCTTCAGGCCCTTCAGCCAATTCCTCACAGGTCTGGTGGCAGTGGTGGCTTGGCTGTGCCTTGCCCTTCCACCTCCCCTTCCTGTTGCGTTGGGAAAGCTCCTTTGGCCCTGCATTGCCGCAGTGTGAAGATCAGAAGAACGCAGTGCTGAGCTGTTGCACACTCCAGTTACTCCTTGCAGATGTATCTGCCCTATGCTCCCCACTGTGAAATCCACATTGCTCCCAGAAAAAGTGAGCCCTGGATTCCCTCAAACTCCATTACTCCAGGTAATGCTTGAAAGATGATACTACAAGTTTAATTTCAGTATTAACCTTTAAGTAATGGCACTGTCCCACTTTTACTAACTTCCCTGTGAACTCAGTTCTGGAAGAAAGCAGAATCATCCACTGCTGGCAGCATGTTCCTTGTTTGCTGTTGTCCATGGGCCAGGGAACATCTGGTCTGTTGCTCCAAGTCCTCTGAGCCACATGGGCATTGCCTTTAATCCCTTGGCGTGCCTCCTCCATAGGTGTCTGCCCAATGGCACAGCAGCAGAGCAGATGCTCGCCTGGCTGAAGTCAGTGTTTCCAGTCCGTCTGAGTGCAGTCAACTTCCAGGAGGAACTGCATGTGCTCGGAGATGTTTATGCCATTTTACTAAGTGGGACAGTGAGCAAACTGCGTGCCAGTCGCGGCGATAAGTGTGACTGGTCTCCCTCCCCTGGGTGGGGTTTGCTTCTGTGTCACAGGGGCATGGCACAGCCTGATGTCTTGGGTGTTGTCCATCACCTTTTTTTTCTGATTAAATTTGTTCCTGGATCACCATGGGTTGGTCCTGGTGCTCTTTTTTTATTTTCTGGCACCAGCAAAGGTTTTTCCAGGACTCCAGGGTGCTGAATCTTTCTGAGTTTGGCTAAGAGATGGGAAAGGCAGCATTGTGCCCTGCCATCGGGATAAATCCTCACAGTTCACTTCAGGTGTGGTTTTTAGATTTTTTCAAAGCTCATCCTAGTAGAACGCTAAAGTATTTTGAGTACAAAAAGAGTGTATGCTTTTATGCATTTTTAGGGAAAGTGTTTATGCCACTCAATAACTCTGTGGTCTTGCTTTAGAAAACCTTCTGCAACCTTTGAAACTCCTCCAACCCTGATAAACACATAAACAAATACTTTTACAGTTTTTTAATAAACAAATCATAAACCAGTTGACAGGTCTGTCCTGGCCTTCCTGCAGACAGAAGGAGCTCAGCCTTCCTCAATGTAAATCCTTTTGAGAACAGAAGAGGAAGATGGCTTTCACTAAAATAGTGCTGGAAAATAGAATTTCAAATGGCGCTTGTACAGGGTATTTTGTTTCTGTGCAAAGTCTGTGGGTAGAGTGGAAGTGGGGTCCATGCCAAGCTGAATACCTCGGTCCTGCTTAGCCTGGTTTATAACTTGTCTGAAGGGATGCTTTACTGTGAGATTTTTGCTTGGCAACAGCCCCAGCCTCAAAGCATCAACCAGTAGGTCCTGGGTGCCTGCAAACAATCCTTGTTTTTCATGTCCTGACCATAGGGCCTTTGAATCTCTCATGGGGTGACCAGACCCTGCTGTTTGGGTATTAAACATTTCACAGAATATTTGCTAATAACTTTACATTTTGCTGAGGAAGAGGTCATGGGGAGAGGGAACGAGAGGAAGCGAGCAAGACAATGCAGCATACTTGAGATTAAAATGTGAAGTGATGCTTTAGTTCTAAGTAAACTGATATGTGGAACTAAATCCTTAATCTCAGAGCTTAATATGCAGACATGCAGACAGCTAAGCTAAGCATATCCCATAGTGCACCTCCTGCAGTTTTTACCTGTCTTTCCTGATGAGGAATATAGTCTCAGCAGAAATCCTTGGCCTGTGTTGACAGCTCTGTGCTTGGCAAATTCCAGGCGCTGCCTACAGCAGTATCTCTCTGAGGGGAGAGAGTCAGGCTTGCGGATGAGCCCTTAGCCTGCTCCCACCCATCCCACTGATGAGGGCCCTGCCGGGGCTGCAGGATGGTCAGCCCCTGACTGCTCCAGTGATGCTCTGGCTGCAGAGCCTGTGCAGGCAGGGGCAAATGGATGGAGTCTTGCCAACAGCCCAGGCTGATGTGGGTTCTTCCAGGCTCTGTCTTTTCCTTTACACAGGCCCTGCTCAAGGATACTCAGTTCTGGGTCCCCTCTTTTGTTTTGGCACAGGGGATAATACCTGCTTGTTCTCAACTTCCAGGCCGTGCTCTGCTCTGTTCCAGATGTGCCAGAGCCTTCTGAACAGCGAGCCAGTAGTCTGGGGAGCAGCTGCTGGTTTTCCTGGGCTCTGGCTTGTGGCATCCTTCTTTGGGAATGCGCTGAGGTTTAACTCTCTCCAAATGGGAGGTTTTTCTTTGTGCATTCATCCTAGTAGGAAAGCAGATGTGATTTCCTCTCTGTGTAGCAGTTCTTCCTGCAGGTCCTTTTCTTAAGGGATGGCTGCAGGCAGGTGGAATGATTCCCTCAAAAGAGGGAAGATAAACCAAAACGCTACTTATCTCGGCTGTTGCCAGAAGGTCATTCTCTCCCCTGATACCAGTTTATTATTCTGCCATTAACATGATATTATATCATAAATGAAAAAATTTTCCAGTGTGAGACATGCTTAGAAAGAATTTTCTCATCTCCTGTGCAGCCTCTGGGGGAGCTGCCACCTGCTGCAGAGGGAAGGGGAAGCCAAAGGCAGAATCCTCCCAGGGTCTTCTTGCCTCATTACAAATGTGCCCCCCTGGTCAGTTCTGATTGGGTCCCTTGGTTAATGTACATTCCCGTGCGTTTGGATACAGGATTTGCATCAGCTGAAGCTCCCAAGAGGGTGCCTGTTCATCTGGCCATGGTGGGGTCTTTGTGCCCAGACATTGTCCCAATTGGGAGTTGGGGAAGAGGTGTCTTTTTTTAGGGTATCCTGCATGGATGGGGAGAGATGGCCTTTGGAAAGATGCTTGCCCAGGAAAGACATGTGACGAGGCTCTATGGATAAGGGCTGGGGTCTGGAAAAAGACAGGCAAGCACTGGGGATTTACTGGCCATGAGAAGAGGTGTCCCTGAAAGGAAGCGGGCGAGACAGATTATCGCTGAAGGATGCAGCAGGGAGCTGATCTCTTCCATCTGCTCGGAGACTGAGGCTGGGAGACAGGCGGTTCCGTCTCGTGGCCCTGTGCCAGCAGGGTGTATGGACCCCAGGGCTGGGGGAGGCAGCTGGTGACTTTGGGGGCTGGGAGGAGGGGGAGCTAGCTGAAACCCCAGCCGAACTGGGGGTGATGCAGCCGGAGACTGGGCGCCTGGCTCGGCTGGCCGGGCTGAGGGCGGTGAGCTGCACATCCCCGAGCGGGAGGCTAGATGGCAATGTGGGCGCGACGGTGTGCCCGGCCGCCTGTCCCCGTGGCCCCGCGCTCGGCGGGCCCCTAAGCCTGACTGACGAGCCGCGCCGGACACAAAAACTCCCTCGGTCAGCACGTTCCCCGGCCGCCGGCCCCCAGCAGGGCAGCGGAGGTTCGCGGGGTCCGAGCCTGACCTGGTCCCTCGCGGAAGGACCCGGCAAGAGCCAGGGGGCTTTGACTGCGTTTGAGCCCTGTCTCCACGGAGGATTGTTAAGTGACCAGCGTGTCAGCGTCACCTTTAACGTTTCGGTGAGGGCGTGCTGGGCTAGGAAGGTCCCTGGGAATATGGGTCTGCAAGCAGCGTTCTGACTCCTGTGGGGCTGGTAGCTCCTTGTGTTGGGGAGAGGAGGAACAGTCGCAGGATGCTGGCTCCTGGATTGCAGGGGGCTGCAAAACACGAGGCAGGGAGGCACAGCCTGGCTCTCTTGTGAAGCCCTGAGCTGGGCCGCTCTTCTGATGCAAAACAACCCCTCAGAATGCATTGTCACCCCTTGCCAGGGTCTTTCATCTAGAGGCAGATGTCAAATCCTCTTCCCTGAGGGAAAGGCATGCCAAGCCTCAGGTTTGCAGACTGAGCAGCATTTTCCACGCAGCCACACACAGAGGCAGCGGCGGGACTCTGCTGAGCCCTTCTGATGAGACGAGTAAGGGCTGTAATTTTTTAAACTGTCTGCTTCTCATCTGGATGTGGCTGTGCTGTTTAGGATCAACATGACTCAGGGAGAAAAAAGGAGACAGGGAAACAGCTGGACCCGGGGTCTCACTTGTTTCTATCCTGCATCTACTGCTCAAGACAGACAAGGGCAGTGGGAGTGTGTCCATCAAGGAAACCCAAAGGGGCTAGCGGGGTCACAGAGCTGGGGGCGAGGGAAGGGAGATGGGGTTGGCACTGCTGCCAGGGCAGAGCCCCAAGGTTGAAGCCTGTGTGGTCGCTGCCCAAAGGGCTCTCCCCTGAGTGCATTAGCACTGACTGCAGCCTTGTCAACTCATTTTCTGAGTAGTTTCTCCCATTCTACAGCATAAGATATGGGGTGGTGAATGACACCGAATCTAGTCAATGCTAGTTGCAGTGGTGGAGCTTCAAGTGAGCATGCCAGGCTGGTCAGCTTATCTCAGAAGCTGTCATGGATAGAGGATGGAAATTTTCCTAGGCCTGTCGCAGATACACCCTGTAACAAGAAAATAGAATTGGAAAGCTCAGGAGTGTCTAGCCTGGGGAGAAGAAAGATTAATGAGGGCTCATGACAGAAGGATAAAAAGAAGGATGTGGAGAAAACTCATCAAGCACATCCATTCACCCTCTCTGAGAGTGCAGTAGAGGCAATGTTCAATCAAAGAGACTGTCAGAGGAAATAAAATTATCTTTTTTTCATTTTTCCTTTCACCCAAAATACAAGTTGCCTCATGAAATTTATTGCTCTAGGGCTTCACTGCTTAACAGAGCTCAAAATGAACCTGAATGCTCACCTCCATGCTGGCTAGAGTGAGTGTGTTCAGTGTGAAAAGTACACACACCCTCCCCAGAAGACTGGGAAGTGATGTGCCCAGTTATTGTGGCACAGACACCAAAGACTGGCAGTCCCTTGGGCCTCTGAAATACGAGATTGCTTTGAAAATGTCTGAAGGCTGTAAACTCCATGAACCTAAAGTGGTTCTTCAAAAATAAACATGCAAGCCCAAGGTACAACATGGACTAAGGCAGAGCCTGTGAAGAACATCCAAGGTCTCTTGGGACAAGGTTGTACCCCAGACCCTGCTTCCTCTCTAGCTCAAGTGAGTTGCTCTTCATAGCTATGGTTATGAGTGTGGAGTGTGGGGGGGCACTGGTGAATATTCCCCAGGGCCAAGGCCAGGATGTGGACCAAAATCTCTTCCTCTGATGGGCCCCAGTTGTAGCCATAGCATCCCAATGTGGTTTCCCATATTAGATACATCTCTTTGGATTAAAGGATTTGTTGCTCTAGCTTGCAACACCAGACGATGACTCTGGATGAGGTAAAAAGAAATCTTCCTCCCATTTGTGGGTAAATATGATGCAGTGATTGGAAGTCATGGTGGTCCCTTCTTGACTCTGAAATGAGTAATGTTTTGTGGATCGAGAGAGCAGCAGTCAAGCATTAGGGGTGGCATGTACTGCTGGGGAGCAAGTTTCACCCAGTGCATTCAGGAATTAGGAAGAGCTCAGGTGTTCCCTGATGTCCTGGTCCTGCCAAGCCTGGTTCTGCTCACTCGAACAGGCAGCATATGTTGGGATGGGGCAGGGAGAGGTGCAGTGGGGTGGATGGTGCCCAAGCCACACTAATGGCCCAGTAGCAGCTCCCTGGAGGCACTGACAACCGCAGACCACTCTTGGTTCACCACGAATGACAAAAGCTGAACAGGCCAAAATGTGTTTCTTACTCTGGTGCTTCAGGCTATCCCTAAGGAAGCCTTGCCTGGGGTGCTGTTTTGTCCTGACTTTTCACACTTTGCCCCAAGCATCTATCTGGGGTGCACAGGAAGCTTGGGAAAGTGGTACCCATCTCCAGTGCAGAAAGGCCTATTACTTCTGCAGGATGAGCTTTTGGGTTTTTGTATTCGTGCCTGACTAGAGCAAAGAAAATGCTTGTGTGCTGCCCAGCCACCTGAGCTTTGCTCCTAATTGTGTTTACTTTCCTCTTCAAAATAAGGCTCAAGATCACCTATGTGTGTCTGGAGAGGGGTAGGAAAGACTCTAGCTCACTGAAGGCACAAAACTCTTTGCTTGGAGGAGTAGGTAAAGTGAGGAGAGGAGGTGGTAGGATGGTAGATGTTATCTTTGCCCTTGTTTCCTGAACCCGATGCTTGGCTCTTGGACCTTGTTCCAGAGGCTGTAGACAGGTTCAGGAAGCCTCCAATCTGCATTTCATAATGCTAAAGCAGTAAATAGCTGGTTTAACTGGCTTCACAAGTCCGACACTTTGCCTCCACTCTGCCTTGTGGAGGAGGAATAGGTTCCCAGAAGGCCTCAGCTGCAGTGGGGTGAGCTGAGTACATGGGGACCTCTGGGGCATCAGATCCAGCCCTGCAGGAGCAGTTCCCTCATGAAGGCTTGACAGCTCAGGCACTGGAACCTGGGGGAGAGGGAAGCCAGGCTGTCCTCCTGCCCGCAGGGGAGAATCTCCAGACACCCACTGGGCTCTGCAGGGTAGGATCCATCCTTCCCGTACTCCCTGGGCTCCCTTCACTGCTGGTGTCTCCACTTTGCCAGCCTGTGTTGCTTGCAGGCAAACTCCATGGCAAGACTGCCAATGCAGAACGGTGGCTGGCAAGCAGTGTCTTGTGTTTCTACAGAAGGTTGAACAAACATTAAGTTTTTTAAGAATGGGGAAATGCAGAGTTAATAGGCTGTCCTGTGCAAATTTTGGGTCACCTGAAGCTGAACTAAACTCTCTTCTACAACCTTCATTTACTCCTCTGTGGGGTGGTTGAAGGATGGGGAAGAGTCCTGAGAAATCCTCGGCAGCGATGTCATCATGGGGCAGGGAAAGGGGTTCAAGTTAAGAGCAAAGGGGCTGCATAACCTGGGAGGCATATACTGTGTTTTTGGGGTAGCTCTTACTGGATGCTCTGGTGCTGCTGAGAAGTAAAGGGGTTACCACCTCAAGGAACTCCTGAGTTGGTGTGTGAGCTCTGTGTTTCCTGCACTTCAGCAGGCAGGCTTTTACTGACTAAGAGGGTAACAGGTCCCACCTGAATTCTGCCATAGCTTTGCTTTTTCCTGCATGGACTAGGTGGGGTGGATAGGGGCTGTTTTTCTTGTCTAAGGATTTTTGTTATGTAGTTTATGATAGGGATGCTCCTGTGACCCTTTAAATGATGTCATACAAAACTGGACCAAGGATTTGTGTGGTCTTTGAGGAATGTCTGAAGTACAGACATACTAAGAGAGGTGCAGATCAAAACCAGGCTGCATTTATGGCTCCAAAATCTGCCACGTTGTTATGGGGTGGTCAGTGGATTTTAGCATGTGAGTGAGGTCTGGTGTTTGCCTTTCTCTATCCCTCAGTCCACTCCTCACCCTAGTTGCTCTCTTGTGGCCATCCCATTCAGCAATGAACACACTCAAAAAAGGCCCAGCACTGGTGGGACAAGCCCATACGATTAACTAGTCCTTCCTGTACATCCCTCTTACCTCTGTTTTCACCAGCCTGTGCCTCAAGCCCACCACATTCTCTCCCCCTCCAAATCACCCATATTTAAGGGACCATTCAGGCAATAAGAGAAGTCTGATGGTTCCTATGACCTCCTCCTGAGATGCACCAAATTTCAGGACAAGCTGAGGAAGGGGTTACATTGCAGAGTATATTAAAGCATATACTTTAGCCATGAGTTTTCTGGTCCCAGGGAAGGCAGCAGGAGTGCTGTGCTGCACTTGTGTCCCTGCTGGTGTTGCAGATCCACAGCAAGGCTCCCAGGGCTTAGCTGACTCAGTTTCACACATACCTGGCACTGAATGTGGGGGGTGGATAACTTAGCTGGGGCTGACAATCTCCTTAACCTGGAGGCTGAGTTTATTGACCCAATATCTGTTGACCCAATATCTGTTAGGTCAAGTGCTTACCTGGTGGTGTAATGCAGCACCACCTTGCTGGCAACACAGCCCCCAAGCCTTGCCCAAGCTGTGCCTCTGAGCACTACTCACTGGCCTGCCTTTTTAATTAAGAGAATCCAGGTGTTTGAATGGGCTTTGGGTTGACTTTCTACCAAGTCTTGGCCTGGCTTGGGTGCTGGCTTCATAGGTACTGAGATGTGTTGGGGCTGTGGCAGCCTGTGGCCCAGCTGCATTGAGACATCAAATCCAAGCCGAAAGCCCCTGGTGCCATGCAGAAGGGTTAACTGTCTGCTCACTCCCTCTGTGCTTCGGAGAGCTTTGTTCATTGGAGTATTAAATTCCACAGCTGTAAATAATCTGCAGCAGGAGAGATTATCAAGGCCTTGGGAAGAAGCAGCTTTTATTAATAAGATCAGTTCTCCCTGCGAAGCATCACGTAGTCACTCTCCACCCTTTCCTCACTGTCTCGCCAGTCACTGCCAAGGTCTGGTGGCATAATTTCCCCACCTCTATCCTATGCAACCCATCCTCCTGCTACGCTCCCTCTGTCTTGCTGTTGCTGATCAGCAAATACGGCTCTTCACAGCAACTGGCAGTGCAGGCTAGAAATGCTCCCCACTTTACCTGAGATCTAATTGTGGTTTGACATGGCCAGGCTGCTGCTGGCCCAGGCAGGAAGGTGGTGGGACACATCCTTGCTGGGATAGGAGTGTGGTGCCACTCGCTGTCGTGGCACCTGCCTCTGTGCTGGGCTGGGGGCTGCTCCACCTCTGGCTCCTCCAGGGGTATGGCTGTGGGCAGGTGCGGCATGCAAGGCCCGGACGTGGTTTTCCAGATCTATCCCAGGAGCTGAAAACAGGCCTAGAGGGTGTTTGAATGGAAACATATTCCTGGTGATTTAGAATTGTGTGGTTTGGTGTCTGGGAGCTTTTTTCCAGAGCATCCTCCATGAAGGCAGGAAGATCACAACTGCCCAGAACGGACTAGGTTCTAGACATAAGGCCAGCCTAAGAGAGGCTTTTTAGGATGGACACCAGGGCTGGGCCATCTTTCAAGCCTCCCCGTCCCAGGGGATTATTTACTTCTTTGTGATGAAGAATCCCTTTGCCTAATTCTTCTTCAAACCCTATTCCCCCTCACAAGTAATTTCTGTTCTTAGCGCATTCCCATCAGTGATGGATCCCCTCTGCCACCAGAGCGGACAAGATGGCACAGTTTGCAGTTCAGTGGGAGGGACATCAGACTTGGTGGTGATTCGCATGTTCAGGAGGTGGCTGTGGCTCCAGTGGCTCCCCACCACACTGCACTGAGCCACCTGGTGCAGGGCCCTGCTGAGCTTTTAGCTTTCTTTTCTGGCAGAGATGGAGAGTTAGCATGAGGCCCCTGTACCCCTGAACATCCATAAGCAGTGCACAGACATCCTCCTTCTCTGCTGGCAAAGGGCTTGGTATTCAGGGAGCAGGAAATGCTTTGAGTTTGGGGGAGGGAGTCCCCCAGTTTGCACCAGGCTTTCAGGACACTGTAAGCATTGCCGGGAGCACCAGCCCCACAGTAATGGCCTCTGAGAAGTGAGCACCAGCTCATCCTGCCACTTCCCACTTTCCTGGCAAAGCTGCTGAGTCCAGAGCTAACCCTCACCAGGCATGTCTTCCTCCCCACATCACTCACCCAGCTCACTCCTCCTCCCTATATCCCCAAAGAAGTCTGTGCCCTGCTGACCAAAGCATCGCTTTTAATTAAAATGGTTCCCCTGCGATGCGTCGTCTGAATGTCTCTGGTTATCCCTGCTGGGCTCCGGCCAGAGGGACGTGCAGGGGCAGAGTATCACGTCAAAATCTCTCCAAACTGCAGCCAGAGAGAGTCAGAGCAGAGAAAGCAGCTGATGGCCTCACTGCCCCGCTGCCAATGGGCTCTCAGCAAGGGGGAGCTCTGCCCCAAGAAAGCCTGGGAAGGAGACGCGGCCTTTCTCCCTGCAGAAGTGTGTGGAACTGTGGATGCCTGGGGAGGCCGGGAATGAATGCTGTGAGCAGTACAGTAAGCTTAGGGGTCACCAGCTCCGCGGGCATGGCTGATGTTCCTGCAGGAGAATCAAGCTGGTAGCCATGCGCCATGCTTGGTGGGGTTTGGAGGATTCTCCCCAAGGCCCTGAGAGGAGTAAGGGTGGGACATCCACTGGGGTTTGTAAAATGGAGAAGGGAGGCAGGTCAGTAAGAGTATCCAAAGGATTCCCTGCTAAATGGAGATGAGCTTTTCTGTCAAGGTTGCAGGACTTCATTTGGGTTATGTAGGAGATCATCTGGAACAAGGGCTGCCTGTTCCAAAGTGGCTTAGCTCTCAAGCAAAACACCTTCACCTCCCCTTGCCCTGCTGGCAGCTTTTCCAGGGATGAGGAAAGAAGGGGATGCTGAGGGTCAGTAACTCCCCTGGGGCACCACAGGGAGCTGTTCCTCCCACTCCCGTGGGAAGGGTGAGTGCCAGTTCCACTCACAGCTGCTACTGGGGTTCCCCTGTGCTGGGGTCCTGCACTGTCGTAGTTGCCAGTGGTGCCTCAGATATGCTGCAGGGTCAGCTGTGAGCAGTGGGAATTCCCAGGGTGTTTTAACTCTTGCATGAGCATGTCCCGCATCCTGACCTGTGTGAGAGATATGCCACACATGGTTGCTTTGACCCTCACACCTCACATGTGGATGCAACAGGTGGGCACCCTGTGGAGTTGGCAGGGTGCAGATGACCAGGTTTTACTCCAGCCCCTGCAGAGACCACAACCCTTGTGCTTTGGGAAGTGGAAATTCAGCCTTCTGGCAGGAGGTGAGCAAAACCAGGGATGAGCAGGGAAAAGGCCCTACTGTGCAGTGGGGAGGACTCTCTGAGGGGCTTGAAACCGTATGGATGTTCTTAGGAGCCTCTCATCTGTTGAGTCATTATTATAGCAGCCCCTTGCTCTCACGTGCTGCCATAGCACAAGAGGTCTTGTGCACTCATATGTGCCTGTGGCATCAGCTAGCAGTAAATTGAAATTCTTTTCCTCCTGGACACACTGGGTTGAATCCATAGGCATTTATGGAAACTGCTGGGACATGTGTGTGCTGCTTTATTAAAGTATGTAGCATTTTATCCCTGGATGGCGGGTGGCAGGAGTCAGGCATGCTCCTGGTCTACGTTTTCTCCCCGCTCCTGTCAGCTTTGCTCTGCTAGGAGACCCTGTATGCCCCCTCCCACACAGCCTCCCTACGGCATCGGTCCCAATCCCCATCCCCATCCCCATCCCCATCTCCATCCCCATCCCCATCCCCATCTCCATCCCCATCCCCATCCCCATCCCCATCCCCATCCCGCTACAGACCGCTCCGCGTCCCTGCAAGGCGGGTGGCGGCCACAGGGTGTCAGGCGGGTGCCGGGCTGCCTTCCCGCGGAACCGGGATGCGGGACCGCCGGCTGCCGCCCGTGGGACCAGCGATCCCGGCGGGCCCGGGGAGCACGCCTCGGAAAACTGCAAATAAGGGGCAGGGTTTGCTATAACCGACACCCCTGAGCGCGTCTCTCTCCAGGGAAAGGATGGCTTCTGTTCCTTTTCCCACGTAGGGAGGGAGATACGTTTTCCAGGTGCTGTGTGAGTTTTGCCTGGTCTTTCAGAGCGAAGGGGGAAGAAAGCTGGTGGTCTCCCGTCTGGAGCACCCTAGGTGAGATGAGTTGTGTTGGGACTCAGCCTCTGGCTGCGGAATGCAAAGGAAGGCTGCCCGGCGAGGGGAACAAAGGGCCTTGGATAGCAGCATTAGCGAGCAGGGAGTGTTGGCAAACACGGCTGCCATTGCTCAGGGAAGAAAGCAGCTGAACAGGGCGTGAGGATACACTGAGCTCAAGGGGGTGTGGGTTCCCAGCAGGTAAAGGGGATCAGGAGGTTCGTGATGCTGAATCTTCCTTGGCAGGCACCTGCTGGGCCTTGAATCAAGTTCAGTTGTGCTTCTGCCAGCTCTCTGCTTTGTGGCTGCACTGGGTGTGGGGGGGGAACCCATTTTTCCCACTGCATTTTTGTGGTGGAGGCGGGGGAGCTGGTGCAGAGAGAGAGCAGGCTGGGGAGGATGCATCAGTAAGTGACGTGTGATGTTGGAGCGAGCAGTGGCCCAGCCTCGCTCAGGTGCAGTTCTCCGTGCTGCGCCTCACGTACAGAGACGCTGTCTATCCTCCAGCTATTTACCACCCGCTCATTTTGCAAACGCTGCACTCACAAGATTTTTTTTCCCTCCCGCCTTCCCTCCCTCCCTCTCTCTCTCTCTTCCCTGTAGAGATGCTCAGTGTTCCCCATTCAGCTTCAAGCGCAAGGTCTTCCACCTGCACAGGCATTGCACATGCTGACCTCCTGCAGGTTGTTTTGTTGGGCCTGTCCAATTTCACCCCCTTCCCTTTCTGCCACTCGACTGGGGCTTTAGTCCTGGTGGGGGGAACTCTATTGAACAAAGAGGGAGGCTGGTATGAACTGAGATGCTGCCAGGGGGGAGACTTAGCCAGAGAGCCTGCTGCTCCTCCTCACACACCCATGAACTTGGAGGTCTGGCCCCTGCTGCCTTGCAGGGCTGCTTGCTTCCCACTGGGATGTGAGGTTGCCATCTTTGCTGACCAGGGATAACTATCCTTTGCGGGGAGGGAGGGAGGAAGGAAGGAAAAACAAAGTCATGGGGGACTGGGGAGAGTCCCCTAATGTGGAAAGGCACAGGAGTTTATTCCTGTGGGTGCTGGTAAGGGATGTGGAATAAGACCCAATCAGGGATTGCCCCATTGTATGCTGAGGAGGGAGAACAGAACATTGTAAGGAGAGAACGGTGGGAGTCTGGGCCCTCCCCAGCAGGGAACTGGAAAGGGATTGCCGAGTAAAAGGGGCTGCCCCTCGGTGTCTCTTCCTGAAGGGGGTTGCTTGGCCCTGAGAGGGTTTCTTTCTGAGCAGGGACAATGGCTGACGGCTAACTCACCCTTCTCCTGGTGGGTATGTGCTACTTTCATCTCTTTTTTTTAAAACCTAAGGCCCATGACAGGAGAAGCCAGGCTTTTATCTCCCCTATCTCCCCCGTGTCGAGAGAGGGCTTTGTGGTTTTAAGGAGGTGCTTGAAAACACGAGCTGGGGGTTTCCCTAAGGGTGGGAAACCAGACAGCATAGGTAGGAGAATACCGTCTCTGCCACCTCCTGATTTCCAGCAGCTTGCTTGGAAGGGGGGCTGGCCGCTCAGCTCTTGGCTGTGCTCACCTCGAGGGTGACGAGGAAACCACCCCAAATACAGCCGGGGCACACTTGGTGCTGAAGTGAGGGGCTGGATGGAGAGACCCCAACTCGGCTTTAAGGGCAAGGACAGGATTGCCGTTCTGCCCCGTGGGAAGTCTCGTGTGGGCTTTGAGGGCGCTACTGGGACGAGGGCCCGTGGTGGGGCCGGGACCCGCGGGCAGGGGCCGGGGGTGCGGGCTGGGTGCCAGCGGGACGAAGGGGCTGGGCTGGGGGGCTGCCCGCGGGCCGAGCGGGGCGGCGGGCTGGCCGTCGCACGCTACGGTAGGTGGCAGTGCCGGCCGGATTTTATGAATGGAAGAGGAGGAGGGGAGGCAGATGGATGCGGGGAGGTGGTGATGGAGAAGCGGAGGGCGGGGGGGGGAAATTTTCTGGCTGTGCTCCGGCCTCCACCTCCGTCCCCCTCGCCCCTGCGCCAGGCACCCTCCCCCCGCCATTAGCATAGGCCTGCCCGGTTTACATGTCGGGCTGCACGTTGCCGCGGCCGGATCCAGCAGCCAGCAGCGCTGGCAGCCGCCCCGAGTCAGCTGCTTCCCCGCGAGGAGCGGCGGGAGCCGAGCGGGGCGGGCGGCGGGAGGCGCCCGCGGGCACCGCCGTTAAGGTGTCCTCAAGGAGATGGACCCGCACCGGCGGCCCCCCGAGCTGAGCCCGCCTCGGGGCGAGCGGGACCCCACAGGTTTTGCGCCGGGCTGCCTCCGTGACTTCGGGCCCCAGCGTGTCCCAGTGGTGCTCTCCACGAGCCCCTCGGTGGCCCGTCGGCAGTCTCAGTGCGAGGGTGCTGGGAGCAGGCTGGGCTTTGGGGGGCACAGCCATCTGGTATCGTCAACAAACTCCCTTCTCCCTGTTGCCCATTTCCATGCCCGGTCTCGCAGGGCAGTGCCGGGGCATCCTCTTCTTCCGCAGTTTCTTTGTGTCCTGGGGGACAACAGCCCCACATCCTGCTCTCCGATGACCCACCACTTGCATCAGAGGTCCCCTTTGATGGGGAAAGCCGGGACAAGAAGCTGAGTAACTCCCTGACATTTACTGGCAGAGAAGCAGGAAGTGAGATCAGCTTGGTGCTTGATATAAGGACAGGAAAAGCCCCTTTTTTTGTTGTTTTTGGGGCCTCCGAGGCTCACCTGGGACTGCATGTGTTGGTCGTTTTCAGCTGGGTCTGGGATTTCCCACTGGCTGAGGGACCAGGACAATAGCTTCACTGGCACAGCTGTAGGATGGGTGACTGAGTGGAAATAGTGACTGTGCACAGGCTCAAAGCCTTCCCTCTCCCCCTCTGTGAGCTCGGGCAATCGCTGCTTTCCTATCCACTCTGCCCCTTCTGTCACATGGGGAATAAAATTTCCTTCAGAGGCAGCTTTGTCTGCCTGCATTGTTGAGGTTTCCTTCTGGGGAGCATTGGAGGCGCAGAGCTACTCAGCAGGAGGTCTGGAGGAGACCCTGAGAGTGGCGCTTCTTCAGGAGCGAAGGTCTTACATGGCTTTTCCGAGTAACACATTGACCCAGTTCCTGCTGGGGATACCTACCCATGTCCCACCTCCCTGCCACCGTGCAGGAGCAGAGCCGTTCTGCAGTGTGGGCCGGGGACCCCGCAGAAAGTGCCAGCACAGCGCTTGCAGGGGCTGGCCCCCATTTTTCAGCAGTGCCCACATTACTTAGGGGATGGAGAAGCGTGGTGCTGCAGCACTGACCCCCACAGCATGGCCAGCTGTGCCCCAGGGATGGTATTGTGCAGATCTGGTGGTGCCTTTGGAACTGTTTGGGCACCAGTTCAGGCCCACTGGTCCTTCTCCAGCCTGGATGATCCCACCTGCCTGACCTAAATCCCACAATGGTTTCAGCAGGACATGGTTTTTCATCACCCCTTGCCTGAACCAGTTAGGTAGGATTGCTGTGTGCTGGGAGGCGGTTACCGTGTGCCACTCTAAAGGAGTCCATGCTTCAGTGGCATCCTGGATCCTGCAGGATCCTTCATCCAGAAGGCAAGGCAAGAGGAGAACTCTTCAACCAGTGGAGTGAGGTGCCACTGGGGCTGGGAGGGGATGGAGGAGGAGGACAGGAGAGCCTAAAGTGACGTGGGTGCTTCCACCTCGTGGTTGGCAGGAGGTCCCTGCCTGGTTTTTCACCTTGTGGCATCTCCAAGCCACTGGCATCGCAGGCTTTGATGGGGCTCAAGCCCAGGGAGAACAAGGGTGCACCTTGCCACCCCGTGTCAACCTAGCTCAAGCAAAGAAGAGCATCTAAACTCCAGAGCAAGCATGGAGCAGAGCCCAGCTGCTCAGCTGGGCCCGCAGTTTCTCACCTCCACCCTGTGACCAGCATTAGCTCTTGCTGCTTGGCTGCCAGGAACTCGAATGGTCCCTTGCTTGGACAAGCTGTCAATCCAGGGATTTTTGTTTTCATATTAAACCAGCTAAGTATTCAGAATCAGTTCCAGCTACCGCCACGGGGAAAGCTACTCCAAGATACATAAATCCCTGCCAAATCTGCCTGTGCTACCTCTGAGGCAGCAGTGCCTCTGCTCTCTGGTGCTGCCGGGTATGGGTGTGTGGCAGGGCTCCGACCCACTGTCCGGCACTCCCAGTGTGCAGCCGGGCTCATGGGGAGAGGATCTCTCTGCCAACCTGCCAGCCACGGCACAGGGAGCTCACCCTGATACCACTTTGTTGAGGGGCTTCCAAATGCATGCCCAGATCTCTGTCCTCAGGAAGCCATTGGAAAGGAGTGGAACATGCCTGCCTGCAGCCTCTGATGCAGGGGAGCAGGATGGGGGAGCCGGTGTGCAACCCACCATTCTGTGCTCAAGTCCCTGTGACTGTGGGTAAGAGAGAACCACTCCGTATCCATGCATGAGGCAGGATGAAACCTCACCCTGTAGGACAGCCACGCTCAGGCCATTTGCTGTGTGCCTGGCACTTTGTCTCAGTGGGTTTTCCCCATGTGGTTTGTGGGACCTAGAGCTTGTTGGCCTGCCGGGCACACACACACAGCGTGTCCCTTTTCCAGGGTGAGCTGGTCTGGCTCTCCCAGTCCTGTTTTGGGAAGCAGGGATCAGGGGAGTACGCCTTGCCGAGCACGTAGGCCATCCTTGGGTAATGACTCTGAGTGTTTGGCCGTCTGATGCAATGAACTAATTAGGAATTTGCTGTCACCACAGCTGGACTCACCTGGCTTGTACACTGCAGCCGGGTGATTCTCACTGTGTGACAGTCCTCCAGCCTTGTTGGGCACCAGGAATAGCAGCGAGGGGATCACATGGCTATTCTGGCTGTCCTCCCCTGCACTGTGACAGTCTCCTGGCAGCTATGTGTACAAGCATCATGAGGTGGCTTTGGTGGCCGTGGAGGAACGTGCTCCTCCTGACCAGCCCTGAGGCAGGCAGGTGACGTGTCTCCTGATGTGCCAGCTGCACATGTGGCTGGAGCACAGCCCTGGCAACAGGAAGCGGTGGTCATGGCACCCCTCCTCTCTGGGATTCAACAGAGATAGCCGAGGGCACCGAGGTGACTGAATGCCTTTGGAAATGTCTCCCTGGTGGTTTGCAAGGATCTGCCTGCCAGGCAGGGCAGACCTGTGCTGCAGGTAAGCATCCTGCTTCCTGTTCAGGCACAGCACTCTGCTTGTGCTGCCCCTGTGCTGTGTCCCAGCAGCTGTGATGTGGGGTAGGCACAACATACAAGGACTTCACTTCCCAAGTAATACACAATACAGAGAATCCTTCAATGCCGATGAATAATTTTCATACCTATCCAGGTGCACAGGTTGCCTACTGGGCCTTCAGTGCTGATGCTAACTCAGGGCATGCCAGCATCATTGGTGTTTCCCACAGGGAATCCATGGAAAGAGCCTACTCCAAACATATCCCAAGGGCTGGCATCTGTGAGTGGACATGCTGAGAACCACCATGGTGACCATGAAGGTGGGGGGTCCTGGGGAAGACATGCTGGACACAAGCGGAAATCAACTGCAGCTGCTGGAAGAGCCTTGGAGAGGACAAGTATTAAGCCCACAGAAAATGAATTAGTGTTGACATTCACTGAATATTTGTTTAGATTAAGCAATATGGCTCCAAGTTGTTCAGCTGTGGGAAGCCAGTCACCACAGCACTTACTGGACATCTCTCGGTCTTGCTGCTCATGGCACTGCCCAAGGGACTGAGTGGTGGTGGGGAGAGCTGGCCCCATCCTGGTGAGCCTCCTCGTCCACAGCACACCTTCTCTCCCTGGTTTCTCCTCAGCCAGAGAGGTGAGGCAATGGTGGTTTCCCTTTCCAGAAGTGGATGCTCTGGGTGATGCCCCCTCCCAAAAGGCATTTGCAGCATTTGCAAGGAGACTGTGGTGAGGGCATCTGGTGCAAGGACCTGCTGAACTTTCCTGTGGGAGCTGGAGATCAGGAGATGACAGGCAGCTTGTCCTAGGTCTGTCTCCACTCTGCTGGGATGGTGACACTGGGCTCCCTGCAGTCATCAGGGCATCAACTCTTCCACCAACCTCCAAATGCAAAGTTTAGAAAAGGCAGTGTCTGGGGACTGTGGGCTGCTCCCTGCTGGCACCAACACCTCATAGCAGCTGTGTGTGTGGCTCTGCCAGCTGGTGTTGGGCATGCACAAAATACCTCAGAGGCATGGAATAAAACATATTTATTTCTTAGAAATTTATATAAATTGGAATCATCTCCCACAAGAAGTGCTGAGTTTGGTTTCCCAATGTAAAGTGGCAGCTACAATGAAGAAAAAGACAAAAAAACGCTGGACCACCCACTGTCTGGGGAGAGAGTGCCCTGGGCCTCCGGGGTGTTTGGAGGGGGAACCATCAGGGCCCTGGGGTCTCTGCAGGTGGGACGCTTGCTGCCTGCAAATGCGGGGAAGCCTTTCCGCAATCCTCCACAAACCCAAGAGAGCCACCTTAAGAGCTCTCCCTCTATAGGACCAAACGGGATCCGCCAGGCGTTTCATATACCATATTCTATAGCCAAGGAAACCTTAACAAAGAGCCGTACGCTCTCACGTTTCGCTTCAGGCTTCTCCCTGCTGCAGCTGGAGCTGAGTTTTTAAAAATCTTTGTGTCATTATTTCGTTCCTCTTTTGAGCCAGCCATCGAGGGACAAGGAGATGCCAAACGAAAAGAATGGGCATTTAAACAGAACTAGATTGAAGAGGCAGTGTGTGTGCTGAACAACAAGTCTTTTTACATTTCATATGATCTTATACATGGGCTCCATTCAGTATATTTCCCCTCTGTTTCATTTGAATGTACAGAATTAGCCATTCACATCCTCTGGAATTACGGCTCTTTAACATTTCCATTCTGAGCTGCCTCCATATTTTGGGGGTTGGGAGTGTTATTAGCTCAGCTGGGGAAGCACAAGCTGAGGTCAGAGTTGGTCTCGCAGGCTGGAAATGAGCTTTTTCTTTCTTTGGAAAGTGCAAGATTTGATGCTTGATGACTCTGGTCAGAAAAATATACGAGCATGCACAAATACGTATATGTGCTAGAGCATGCATAGATCTGGTTTCAGTGGAGGGGGTCTTTTTCACATTAATCCCAGTGAAGCTATTTCTTTAGATGGAAAAGCAAGCCTCAGTTTTCGGATGCAGGGTGAGCTCTGTGATCGCCTGAGGTCACACGCGTGGCTGTGTCCTTGTGCGTGGCTGCTGCCTCATTGTCTTTTTGAAAGACAAATATCAAAAACAAATATTTACTGTGCTATTTACTAAAGCTCCCTGGATACTGATACAAATTTAGAAGAGTTGGCCCAGAAAACTCAGTCGAATTGAGTTTAGAGTCACAAGAGGAAAACCATGAGAGATGTGTGCGTGCAGCTAATCCTGCCGAAAAGCTCAGGACCTGGCACTGCTGCCCCGAGCAAGGATGGGACTGTGCAGTGGCACTGGTGCATCCTGCAGCCTGCGCTGCCTTCCCTGAGAGTCCTGCAGCATTCCCATGGTGTTACTTACACACATCACCAGAAGGAAGAAGGCTAGCTTGGGAATGTTTCTCTTGTGAATCTGCCTTTTTTCTAGCTTTACTGTCTGCTGGCACACCTAAGCCAGTGTCTTCTTTGGGGGTGTCCCCCCTTTCCCCAGCATCTACATGCAGGAGAGTTTATTGCCAGACAGCTGGGATGTCGCAGTGGGAACAATCTGCAGAGAGGAGAGAGTGGGACCTGTCATGTCTCTGCTTGTGCACCTTGCAATGCCTGCATGCTTCAGAGAGGTGCTTCCCTTGGAGCACCTTTGACCGCCAGGCTGTAAGCCAAGTGGTCTGCAGGAACCAACGTCCCAGAAAGAAGTCTCTGCCAGTCTTTGCTATATTTTTAACTTTTTCTATCTATGGCTTCTGCATCATCATTTCCTGAGGCTGCTTCATCTGGTTGTTGTGGAAATGAGGACAAGGTGTCAAACAAGAAACACAGGCCCCCAACAAGGCAAATAAACCCAGCAAGGTCGAGTGTGACTCAGAAGGCAGCAAGGCTCCCATTTCCCCCCTCATTTGGCTTTCTGCAAGGCAAGGTTTAGCTTGCCTTACAGAAAAGAGCTTGCCTCAAGGGCAGGAGCACAGAGCTGGGGGCTGGAACATCCCACTCTGCAGGTGATCGTGGCCAGATGACTTCACTTTAATACACAGCATCTGCTAGAGAGGGCTTACCTGGGCCAGGCACAAATCCCAAGTCCCTGGTCGACCACCCCTGAATGAGTCAGACACAACCAGGCTGCAGGCTTTCCCAGAGAGCCCTTCAATCACAGCCCCCTGCCTTAATTTAACCTGGTTATTTATACCTTTTCCTGTGTGGGTTTAATTATAGCAAAACCTGGCAATACTGCTGTGCTTAACGGTCTGTTGGCGTTTCCATTATGAGCCCAGACTGGAAGGGATTATATAGCCTGAGTGTTTGAACTGAGCCTCAGACAGAGACTTGGCATAGAATTGCAGCCCAAATACAGAGATTTTCAATTGGCTAGTGACAGTTTTGAAAAGGGAACATTTTTCACATGCTTAGGCACTTCCATTTGCTTAAGTTGCCTTCCTCTGTTTTAAACTCAGCAAGCAAGGAGTCATAATGCAGCCTGTTACAGCAGTGACTCACATTCATTGCACAGTGATGCCATAAGCAGTCGAGGCAAGGCCTTCTGCCTTAAGAAGAATTACGCACAGACTGGTGACTGGGGAAAGTCAGCTCTTTCACTCACTGGAGTCACACCATCTGTGCATCCTAACTGCAGCTGCCATGGCCAACACGAGTTGTCTGACCATGTCTCAGGCTCTGCAGCAGAGACATCTAATGTGACCAAGATGTCCTGGGCTTCATGAGGAGCCAGTAGCACTTACAGGGCATTGGCTGTTTCATCCTCAAGTAGACAAATCAATCAGGATAGCTCGAGCAAGCCCTAAAGATGCTTTTCCTTCCCATCAGCTATATGGGCAGCCTGGGGTAATGGACTCAGGCAGCTGCATCCACACTGGGGATAGTCTGGTGGGACCAGGCACACTTGCAGGGCATCTAGAGTAGCCTCTGTGGTGGAATGTGGTCCATACATCTATCTCCACAAGATTTTTCTCTAACAGCATGGAAGGCAGAGCAAGAACTGGCAAAAAGCTCTTTTTTTTAATGCACAGGAGTCTTTGACACAGAGGAACCTAGTGATTTACCCTTGGTCTCCCAGTAGGTCAAAGGGAGCCTTCCCTGGGAGTGAACCTAGATCTGCACTGCACAATGATGCTTCTGCAATGGGATTCCCCCTTCTGAATGCATTAAGTAAGCAATTTGATATAACAAGCAAGAGAATATAATGTGTTGGGAAGAGTTATAAGTCAAGTTGGCCAGATACCAGCAAAGAAAACTAGCTAGTGAATGAAGAGAAGCTTATAGCAAAGACCGTGTGTTGCAAACAGCCTTTTTCTCCAGAAAACTTGCTTTTGATCTCAGTGGAAGGTGCTCTGTGCCTGTGTGCAGTGGACAACTGGTCCATTCATTGCTGTCTCCAATCTCTTGCCTTTGGGAGCCTGTGTGGAGGGAGGTGAATACCAAACCCTGTACTCAGCTGAAGGAGAAGCATCAAGCCTCAAAGCTGCTACATTTGCAGCTCATACCCAGAATGATGCTTTGCAAGGTGCCCTGGCTGCTACTCCCCAGGAGCTGGGGGCACACTTTGTTCCCCATCTCAGGGGTACTGGAGTTGGGTGAGCTCACCCAGGCTGCGCCAGGCAGCTGCACCCCCTGACCTGGGATGGGCTGTGGGGACTGGACAGAGGAGACAGCTCTGTTCCCACCAGGACTGTCACCATGGGAACTTAGGGACCGAGGCCATTTACGGCTGGTTGTAAACCCTGACTCTGACAGCAAAGCCTTTCTTCGCCTTTTCCTCTGGACTTGGCCCTGGCTGTCTCAGAGAAAGCAGGCTCGAATTCTACCTCCGGCTGGCTCTGCACACACATCCCCTGGCACTGAGCGCTGGCCCGCTGCGTGGGAGCTGCTCGAGCCCAGGGAAGTGTCCTGGCTGTCTCTCTGAGAGAAAGTGGAGCAGACGCCTGAGGTTGCTGAGCACCACAGGTCTGATGGCTCTGTGGACACCTGCAGATATGCAGGGGGAGAGGAATGGTGGGTTCACAGTGGCATTGCCCCTTGGAGGAGCTCTCAGATCAATTTGTGAGGCAAACGCTCTCTGCTAAAGTCTAGTTCCTCTCAACAGGCTCCCAGCTTTGAGTCTGGAAAGACTCATCTTTCAGCTTGGCCAAAACTGAAAGTGCTGCGGTGAAAAGATGGAGAAACAGCTGGCAGAAGCCAGTCTGTGGAGGAGAAGTTGAGGGCAGAAGGACTTCAGCAGCCAAATATCATCTGGTCCTTCTTTCGAAGCCAAATGCTCCCGTGAAGCCTCCTGGGATGTGCAGTTTCTGAGGACTACTCCAGTTTGGACACCTGCCCAGCCTTCCTCTAGAGAGAAAGGTAAAAATGCAAAGTTGGAATCAATGCTGCTCTGTCTCCTGGGAGCTGCAGTCCACGTAGCTCATGATCCTCTCGTCCTCTTGCAGGCCCAGCACTGTAGTTGGACCACTGATCCCACTGTGTGCCATGATGCCCTGCTAACAAAATGTGGTGGCATGACCATGGTGCTGAATGGGAGCCTCCATGGCAGGGGAGTGTCTGGCAGGGCAGGTCTTGGGGACCACGAGGCAGCCCTGGTTCTTCACACTGAGGGCCTGGGGAAAGGAGGACATTTTGCCAGACTGCCCGGCTTTCAGGAGTTCGGGTTTGTGTTAAAAAGTGAAAGCTCCCTGTGAATACAGAATCGGCTGTTATAAGAAAATAAAAGAATCAGTACGCAATACTTCATTATAACTTGGACTCAATGATCCTTGTGGGTCCCTTCTGACTCAGGGTATTCTAACACAAAGAGAAAGCTCCAAGGGATACTCTCCAGCCGCTCCATATAGGAAGCCTTTCAGTGGAGAGCTGCCCACAGATGCTCGCTTTCCCCATGGCCCTTGCATGCACAAATACTCTCCACCTCAGTTTTCCCCACAGTTTGAGGTCCAGCTCTGCCCATCGTGCCTGCCAGGGCCTGTGACCCCATCTGCATAGAAACACATCTTCTGGCAAAGTGACGCACTTGGAATAACATGGACCACTGCTTTCTCTATTCTTCTTCTGCTTCATGCACCCTCATTTCCATGGCGGATGAGTCACTGGCTGGCACCTTGGCTGGAAGATGGATGAGCCACCCCCATGATGCTGACAAAGCCTGAATACAGACTTTCTGCTCTCACCTAGGTATGAGACCAGGAAGAGGAGATGTGTTTCCTGAGAAAAAGTGACTGGATTTGTCCTGGGCTTCCTGTGGGATTCTGGGAGAAAAATGAAAAGACTTTGCTGCTTTGTGAGGGTATGTGCTTTTTTTTTTTGTAATTAGTGTGTGTTTGTTTTGCATATTTTTATTTTTAAGACAGTGGTAGGAAAATTTTCCTCCTTAAGGGAATGACAAAGCAAAAGCAGAGACTGTTAGTGTTGACTGCTCATCCATGGAGAACAGTGGTCCCATGAAATGCAAATGTCCATAGAGAGACTGTTTGCACTGGTTCCTAGAGCTAATGAAGTATGACTGTGAAGGGGACTCTTAATGCTGGTGCAAAGCAAGGCTCACAAGCTTCAAATGTTTCCCTGGATGGTCTCCAAACCTTCTGCCCTGCTTTGGGCTACAGCTGAGGTTGGAGCCCTCAGAGCTGCAAAGACTTCAGTGCAGGTGCTTCCAAGCAAAACCAGAGCATCACAATAAAAATAAACAAACAAATGGTGCTATTCTGAGCCTCAGATACATTGGAGGGTTTCATTTGCACCCCACCATGCAGGATGTGTCCCTCCCTGTTTGGGAGCAGTGTCCTGATTTACAGTTTATTACTTTCTGATGAATTCCCTCCTCTGTCTTCTGAGAGGGGAGCCTTCACACCTTTAGGAGACTCTCAGCTCACACTTAAAGGGCTCTGCTGATTTCCAGTAGCAAGGCAGCATGGTGCAGGATTGACCCCCTACCAGGATGAGCACTTACAGTGTTTTTCCGTGACATGCAGCTACCCCTCCATGCCTCATGTTAAGGAAACCCTTTTGCAGATGTGGTCTTGTCCTGACACCCCCAAAGTCAGCTCTGACGCTCCCTGGGCACCTTTTGGCTGCCACCTCTGCCTGCAGTGCCATCCCAAGATCTCTTGGTTTAGCCAGGGTGCTTGTCTCATTTATTGCTGGTAATACGCAGCAGCTGGCTGCCCCCTGCTCCCACCCCACTCCTCATTTCTTCTGGTTCTTGGGATACCCTGGCTTTCTCCAGGTCTGCAGCCTTGCGGGATCCTTTGCGTCATTGTGCCATGCTCTTTGTTGGTTGCAATTCTTCATGCTGAGTCCTCATGGAGATTCATCTTCCTTTTCCCTTCCAGATTCCTGTGTTGATGTCTCTTGGTCCAGCCAGCCCCTTTCCCCACCTGCCTGTGCACACATTGCTCATTCTGCCTGGGCCAGGACAGGGAGTGTGAGGGGGCAGGAGCTGCCTAATCTCAGGGACGGACTGGATTTGTGATTTGGATTGCAGTGATCCACAGCTTTGCTTATCTGGAAATCCTCCTCAGCCCCTGGCTGGAGCGTATCCTGAAAGGGGAAAAGTTTCAGGGAATTCAGCCGGTAAGCACTATAAAACTGCCTTAAGGGAGCACATGTGAAACAAAATATTTCAAAGACTTGGCTAAGTTTGGCAGCAGCAAAGGGTGCATCTGGACTAAACCAAAGGCCTTCCCTGCTTCTCCTTTTGCCAAACTTCAAGTCCGCATGCCAAAAACATGCAGCTTGAAGAACTCTTCAAAGAAAAGGTCATCAGATTTCTCTGTAACAAAAGCAAGAGAAACCAAAGCATTTCCCCTTACAATATTCTTGGAAGCAGATGAATCATTTTGGCTGAAATTATAGATTTTATAACTATATTTGCTTAGATAGTTTAGCATTAGGCAGCTAACCAGCAAGACGAAGTTCAATCCAAACAGTTTTAGCATGGCCTAGTTAAAACCAGCTGAATAATAGTGCTTGGCATGGGAAGAGTGACTACAGGTTCACAGTGCTGGGCAGGAGCAGGCTTATCTGCAATGCATGCCCCTTGTGTCTCTGCTTTCACAGAGCTGCTGGAGTGGAGATCATGTTTGGTTGGGGTGAAGGAAACTAAAACTTCCATCCTTTTTTGCCTTCACTTTCTTTCTCCCCCATGCCAGAATGGCAGTGCCCAATTTTTAACCCACAAGTGGTACCCAGGCTCCAGCCTTGGTTTGAAGATGGAGCTTGGAGTGGACAGAGTATGGTTGTTTAGGCACAGGAGAGTTGGTCGGCTTATACCAGTGCTTTCCAGCTACCTCAAACTTACACCTCATGACAGCTCTGAATGGTGGTGTATCCTGCAACACATCCTGCATCAGCAGGAGGCTGTGTGATCCTCGTAGCAGGGTGAGGAGTGAAGGGGAGAAGGGAACTGGGCATCACAGACCAGTGTGTGCTGGGAAGTGCAGATGTGCAAGAGGAAATGGCAGAAGATGGAGACTCCAGGGGCAGGCAGGGCTGGATGAGGCTGTACTGCTGCTCAGGGCTGTACAGTATCCTCTCCTGTTTTTCTGCAGTGCAATGAATGGTGCTTTACCAGCTTCTCTTCTGGTGCTCTGTGGCGTGTCTGTGTTCTGTCGAGCTGGGGAATCAGCGCCCCAAACAGAAGTGATGCTGCCAAGGACTGGGAGGAACTTGTGCTGCAAGGAGACCAGCACTGGGATGTATAGCTGGGCCATAGCAAGTGGCACAGGGCTGCACTGCAGCGGTGGAGGCATTGCAGAGAATGGAAGAAGCCATGAGTCCCTGTTGAGCACCAGCTGCTGCAACACCGTGCACTGAGAGGTGGGTACAGATGCTGCATCAGTGCAGGGCCCTATTCCCTCCTCTCTCTCCTGCACTGGCCCTGGCACAGGCCATTGGTGTCACAGATGAGGAAGGCAAGAAGTCGTGGTGCTGTAGTGGGTGCAGGCAGGGCTGGGGAGCAGTACTGCCCTTTGCAAAGGTGCTGTGTGTCCTCAGGGGTGCTGGTTTTGCTCTGCTGACAGTTTCCCATGAGCATTCTTTTTCCTCTCTGAGAGACTAAATAGCCTCTGAGCAAGGAGAATCTGGCAGCCATCCTAGGCCCTGCTGTACCACTGGGGTGTTTGGGGAGGGGAGAGAATAGCCTGAGAGGTGGAGAGCAGCAGCTCACGGTGCAGCTGCAATTTTCACAACAGCCTCCTGGCTCTCCACCTCTGCCATGGGAAGGGCTCTCCACACCTCACAGGTGCTCAGCTAGGAGCAAACTGCACTTTCCTTTCTGCCCCTCTGCTGGGTCTGTGGCACCAGGCACTCTCTTCCATTTAAGTACTTCTTGCCATTGGTGATATGGACACTTTTGACAAAGGAAGAAGAAAGGAGGGACATGTCAGGACCTGGACAAGGAAATAAATATTTAGACTCAGATCCACAGAAGATAATGTGGTGCTTTGCATCTGGCTGCTACCAAGATGGGATGAGCAGCCTCTGAGATCAGGCGAGTTTGCCCATCCCTCACTCGGGTGGCTTGTGGGTGCTCAGCACGGCTCCAGCGTTGTGGTATCTCCTGCCAGCCTTGGCCATCTACTGGTGTTCCTTGGTCTGAAGCTGATGGAGGCCAGGGATGTGAGTCACCAGCCTCTGCTGGCCTTCTTCCACATGCTCCGTTTGGTGCTGCTTTGTGTGTGTGAGAGCGTGCTCCCCTCTCCCAGCTGTGCGTGCCTGCCTGCCAGCACGCCGCTGATCAAATCTGCAGCTGTGCTGGTTTTCTCCTCTCTTCTAGCTCTGAGAGTCTTGTTCATGGATTAGGGGGAAAGAAGGAGGAGGAAGAAGAGGAGGGAGGGAAAATGAAAAATAAATTAATAAACCAACAGAGGGAAAGATGCCTAGTAGAAGGAGGTGTTTTCCCCTGGGCAGCAAGATGTGCCATCATTCCCACTGTGCCTTCACCACCAGCAAGAAGATGCTGCCTCCCCACACCTTCCTGGAAGATGAATTGGGGTCCCTGTTAGAAGTCTCCTTGCTTTTCTGGGGCACTGCTAGCTCCTATGGGCACCACATTGATTCCCAAGAAAAACCAAACCAAGCCACTGTCTCGTGGCTTTGCACCTAGTTCTGCTGGGGGTGCTTCCAAGCTCTGCACTCGGTGAGGGGGTCACCCATCCTGCAGGCAGATGGACCTTCCTCAGTAGGCACCATCAGCTCTTGACCACAGTGTACATCCTATAGAGCACAGAGGTGGTGAATACAGAGCTGGACAGCCTCTCCAGCAGGAGCTGGCTGGCAGCTGCAGAGCTCAGGACCCTGTGCCTGACAGCCTTCCTCATTGCAGAAGGTGCACAGAAAGTCTCCAGCTGTGACAGTTTGCAGGGGAACCAGGAGACATCCCAATGGGGAGAGTCTCACGCGTCTGGAGGTGTTTAGAGGTAAGTTCTGCTCTTTGCAAAAGGTTGGGGAGGGCCGCGGGGTGGACTACCCAGGATTCTGATTCCTATGGTATCCTACAGACAGCATAATTGCCAGAGGGTCTTGTGGGTCAGAAGGTGGGCCAGGTGACATTTTTGAGAGCTCAAGTGGCATCCTCCTCTCTCTGATGGGGTGCTGGAGACTTGGGTGTGTCAGTCTGAAGCTTTCCTCTGCATATCACAGAAGGCTTTGCCAAATGATCTGTACCCCAGTGTGCCCCACAAAAATCTGCAACGATGGTACCCATCATATTGGGTCTTCCAAGGATGAGAAGAACTGTGGGAAAAGGGATGGACCACCCAAAATGGTATGGGTTGTGCTATGCACTCTCTTGGTTCTGTGTGTTTTATGATTGATGGATTTCACAAAGGCCCCACAGGCATCAAAATCTAGTCTTCCCCTCCTGAACCTTCCCTGTGGCAGACACAGTTTCTGAAATTGGCTGTTTAGGTTTCCCATCACTTGTCCCTATTAATCCTGTCTTTTCCCAGAAAACAGCAATGGCCTAAAGCTTGATTGTGCTTTAGCTGGCATGGATGCAGATCTGTGGATTACAAGGGTTCCCCACCTGTGAGACACCTGTGCAAACGAGATTAGGCATGGCTCCAGGGACACGGGTCAAACTGGGACAGAGTAGTGGCTTCCCAGAGAGGGGCTGGGAGGGCTGTAACTTCCTCAGCAGCTGTGAGCCTGCAGATACAACGGCGAAGGCACTTAAGGGGTCTGGGCTGGTGTTTAAGCAGCCTGGAGCAGAACCAGGCTGACTTTACAGTTTACAACTGAGGTGTTTGCTGCAGGCAGCAGAAGGTATTTTCCCAGCCTTTCTGGCGGTCCCCACTCACAGCTGGAGAAACGCTTTGGATGTGAGTCTCCCGATGAGATGTCAAGCCCATGTGCTCTGTGGCCTGTGGCAGACAGGGGCTTAGGCATGAGAGAAGTGAGGCCGCAGCAAAGGCCTTCTTCTTGCTATTCACTAGGGTGCCCAGGGCAGAGGGGGAAGGACCTCCTGTGCCCTGGTCCTCAGGCTAAGCCCCTGCCCTCAACCTGACCTTGCTAATTTTGTAGACCATGAACTTTCCCTGGCTTGCAAAGCCCAGGTGTGATTGTGGCAGACCTCTGATCAGGGACGTTGCCTCCTGATCCAAGTGCAAGAGGTAATGTGGTGCCACCCCTCAGCCCACGGCTCTCCCTGCCCCAGCGAGGCTGGCACAAGGAGTGGCCCTTACCCTAGTGCTGGGGGCAGGCAGGGAGGGGTGGGCTGTGATTACTTGCAGCCTGTGTAGCTGTGCTGTGGGGCAGGGTGAGGAGCCTGGACCCTGCGGCATCAGCCCAGAAACAAGTCTGTGGGTGAAGAAAGGGTAGCTGCTGTGTTGGTGGGGATGGTGGAAGTGAGGAAGGAGTGGTTGGATAGGGGGGTGCTCTGAGGAGCTCAGCATCTCACAGGATAAGCCCTCAAAATTCCGGGGGGACTTTCGTTCCCCTCAGGTGCTGCATCCTCTGCCATCATCCTGCAGGCGGCAATCTGTGTGTGCCTCGGATAGGGACCTTGGGCAGGGCCATCCTTCCCCTCTCCTGCCCCAGCAGAAATGGCTGCCAGCTGGGACGAGGGGTGGGGGGCAGCAGCCCCCAGAGACGGCTGGGCTGGGCAGGGGGCCCAGGGAGAGGTCAGGGCACGGCAACAGGCAGCTGCCCTGGCAGACTGGCAGCACTGTGGTGGGCGCAGAGGCCAGAGGGGCAGTCACGGGAAGAGAGTGGGACATTGTAGCCTTCGTCCCACTCACCACAGTGTTCGGATGGAGGCAGCGGGGTTGGAAAATTTGTCCTCACCTCCCCTGCCCCCTGTTTGAGCGGTGAGAAAATACACATGGTACCACATGGGGACAAGCGGCAAGACTGGATGCTGGACAGGGAGCCGGTCTCCCGCAGCCCCTGGCGCTGGGAGCGTGAGAGGGAGCGGGACCCCCGGGCTGCCTCTCAGAGCAGAACAGCGCTGGGGCGGGGCGGCCGCGCCCCGCGTTGGGCAGCGGGGACCCCCGGGAGCGCCCGGCCCGGCGCCCCTCCGGAGGTGCCCCTGCAGCGCAGTCTCCATCGCCGGCACGGCCCCGCCACCTGCAGCTCGCCCGCCGCCCCCGTCCCGCGTGGGTGCGGGAGGCACCTTCCTCCCGCCTGCAGTTCCTCCGGCAGCCCCTCCTCCCCACCTGGGAAACAGGCTCCCTTCTCTTCCCGGCCGCTGTGCAGACACCCGGCTCTGCACGTAGCAAATGGAGGCGATTTCCTCCTTAGCGGCACCACATGGAAAGTATTGAGCCGTCTGTGGTTTAGGGTTTTTTTTTTTTTTTCTTGCCTTTTTTCCTTCTCTCCTTCTCTTTTCGTATTTTTTTTTTCCCTGCTATTGCCGACACGCTCTCCGAGTGCTGTTGGATGTGGTATTAGATCTCCCACTCTCCTCTGATTGCTCATATACATCTGCTCCTGGTCACCCTGCACAGTGCTGAAAGTCAGGAAATTATTGAATCCCACAGTAAGCACAGCTGGGCTGACCTGGCATGAGTAGGGAGAAAGGGAGCTGGGAGAAAGGGTGCTGGGGCAGTGGTAGGGGTATTGAGATGCAGAGGGGAAGAAGAAGGTTTTTGGAATCCATGGAATGGCTGAGATCTCTTGTGCTGCTACTCTCCGAGTGGGAAAAACTGTGGGGATCCCCTGTGTATGCCACTCCAGTCTGGTTGGTGTCTTTGGGGTTTGCTCATAGAGGAGACACAGGGGTATTTATTCCTTTGCTTTCCAATGGATTATTGCTTTCCAATGGATTATTATTTCCCAGTGACCAAGGAGGGTGGCACCACCTGACAGACCCTGGAGAAGAGCCCTTTGCTCATCCTTCTCAGGACTTGGGGCTGGACACAAATACACTGTGTTTTGGTTGTGTGAGATGCCCATCAGCCAATGGGACTGGGACGGCCAAGGAAGCCTTGTACTTACTGAGAGTGAGTCTCTTTAAATACCCAATGCTTGGCACAGTCTGCGCTGATAAGGAAAACGAATGCTGGGGACCTAGAAAGGAGAGGTGTTTTGGGCCGTGAACTGAGGGTGGCAGCCAGCATCAGTGCTTGTACATACTGCATCATGAGGATTTCTGCTGTCATCATTGTCTTGGGACAGAGTCATTGTAACCACAGGCTACATAGATCCTGTGATTCTATGAGTGGCTGCAGCACCTGGGAAGGGAGAACTGAGGCACCTACAGTGCCAGCTGTGCTGTCAGTCAAGGCAAGGGCAGGCAACACAGGGCAGGACTTGTGCAGGACAGCAGAGCCCAAGGGCTGTTTCTGTGTGGGATGACTTTTCTCTAGGAAAGGACAGCAGCTGGGCAGGTATAGAACATACATGGATACTTCTGAGCTAGCGGTGTCAATAGTTAGTCACCACAAGGACGTGGTCCAGGCTCCATGCTGGGGGTAAATGACTCATTGAAGTCTGTGGGACCAAGCTTTGTTGCTCTTGGCACTCAAGCCAGCTGAATGTAATGCTAGATTTGGTACATCCTTTGGGTCTGATAGTCCTTTGCAGCATGCTATACCATTTGCAAGGACAGCACATAGGCTCTCTGGGACAAACATCCTATGAGCCCAAGAGCCCATCCTCCCCATCAGTACCCTGCTATGTGTTTAGGGGAGATGCCAAAGGAGTCAAGAAATTCACAGTAAAGTCTTACAGGGGATTTTTGCACCGAGCAGCTTCCCAGCTTGCTGCAGTCCCTGTGCTTGTCTCCCTGCCTTGTAGTGCACACCATCAGGGCTGCCTGCTGTTGCTGTGCTAAGTACACAGGCAGATGTCACTGGAGGGCAAGGGACCTGTGGTGGGCAGGGTGTTTTAGAACATGTTCTCAAGTTGAGTACCTGGGCTGCTGCAATGTTTTATTAGCCAGCATGTCAAGGAGCTCCCCCATTTCTGTTGATCTGAACTGGGTAGCTGGAGCGAATCCCTTCCCCTAGGAGATGCTGCTGGTTCCTCTTGCAGGAGCCCATGGTATGTGAGGGCCAGAGCGATGTTTCAGGAGAAGAGGTGGTGGCCCTTCTTTCCACTTGCCTGGCTGGTGTTTATCCTCTAGACCCTTTCCTTCCTCTAAGTAAGCTCCCACCTGACTGGTGTTTTGATCCCTTTCCTGCTGCTGCTCCAAGAGCTCACTGCACAAAGGAGTGCTGTGTCTGTGCAAACCTTGCACCATGACATCCCTTGGAGCACACTCCCTGTCCTCCCACAAGCTGCTTTCCCTGAGCTGGTTACAAACTTTCTCTGTTCCTTGGATTATTTTACATCCAAGCCTGGTCTTTTGTCTCCCAAGATTTTAACACCGTCCAAGTTCTCCTTAAGATCCGAGCCCTCTTCTGCAAGCTGCAGTCCCAGTGTGGCCGGTGCTTGCAGAAGTTTGTAGGGCATGCAGAGCGTGAGGGCTTTCACAAAGCTGTGGGGCTCTTTAGACATTGGGGACATAACTACGTTCTCATTGTTTTGGTGCTGACCTAGCCCCTTGGTGCGGTGCTTGGGGGGTGAACACTGGGTGCTATCTGCTGAACAAGCTTTTATAAGCTTGTCTGCATCTTGCTTACAAGCCAACGGGATTTTGTTCTTGGAGCACATAGGGAATCTTTGGGCAGAGATACAGGGTTTTCTTTGTTGCCAGCTCCTCAGTAACATCCCTGGCTGGATCAACCTGAGATGGGCTGATCCAAACAACACCCACAGACGCAGCTCTTGGTGGCCAATGGTGGAAGAGGAGACAGTGGGGTGACAGGAGGTGCAGCCCATCAGGAGTCAAGGGAGGGCCCAGGAGATGGATCTGCCTGGGGAAGGTACCCCAGCGCTGGGTTCTCCCGCATCTCACCACATCCATTTTTGCAGTAGCAGGATCCTGTTAGTTCAGCAGCCAGCTCTGCTGTGAGCTCTGGGATTGTACTGAAGAGGGACTAAATGCTTTGGAAGGAGGAAGCTTCCAGTGTGGCCCTGGCAGTTGGAGCAGAGCAAACATGTCCCTGTTTCTGCGCATCCCTGTGCCTCAGGATGCAACTGCAGGCCTGTCCCAATGCCTGAGATGTAATGCCACAGCTCAGTGTTTGGGATCTCTCCTTGCTTTACGCTCCATCTGAGAAGGGCTGACCTGGGTCCTCTCTGCCCACATCAGCTGCCAAGACCTCACCGTCACCCAGGCCCTCCGCAAATACCATCCCTCTTCTGGAAGCTCTGCAGCACTGCCCCAGCACCCCAGCATGCCCCAGTCTTGCTCGGCCCCGTTAGCCAGCGAGCTGCATCCCGTACGGTCACCTGCAAGGAGCTGGCACCAGTTAGGAGCGTGTTCCATGGGAGAGGCTGGAATGCACAAGTGGGCTGCTACCACCCTCCAGTCTGGCTTGCCCCACAGCTCTTCCCTGCCTCCCAGGCTCAGGAGAGAGCACCCAGCCTGGCAAAGGCAGCCAGGGTGTGGAGATGGGAGCATGCTGCCTGAGATAACTCAGCAAGCTGTACTCAGAACCGTGCTCCTGTAGGTGCAGCCTGGCACTGAGACAGGAGTGAGCCTCTTTGAGAGGCGGGGAGGGAGAGTGGTGATAAATGAGCATGGTAATTAGCTGACACTCCTGATACATGCTTGCTCTCCAAATGTGTGTGTTGGCATGATCTTGGGCTGGGCAGACATCCTCTTTTATCTCAGTTACTACATGAAACCTGTTGATTGTATCTATCTCAAGCCTTGAGCTCAGGATGGAGATTTCACATCAAACAGCAACGCTCATAAAGTGGATCTGAGCAGGGCACTGAGCTCAACTCTGAGGCTGCAAGGAGGGGTAGGAGACCTCCCAGACTGGGATTTCATCTGGGCTCTCTGCAAACATCCTCCTCGCCCAGGTGGGGCAGATGGGGTCTGCAGAAGGTTGTCAAACCCAGCCTTTAGCAGGCTAGGTAGGAAAGGAGTTTTCTTGCTCTGATGATCTCTGCTAAAGGATGTCCAAGCCCCGCCTGCTGCAGTTGGGAAAAAGTGGCCACCTGAAGTTTGGAAACATGTTACATCTGCAGTGGATTGAAACTGGGAGCAAGTAATCTCTGTAAAATCCTTATCTGGAAGTCAGGCAGTGAGGCTCATCCCAAAATACATGGGCTTGCTGCCAAAGCTCTGTGTGTAGCCGGGACACGAGGCTGTTATATATGATGTCGCTCTTGCGGGAGCTGGCTGCCCTGCTCCAGGAGTGTCCCAAGCCTTCCCGTCTGTTCTGCACATGCCCTGCACACTGCTGATTAATTTCCATTCCACTGCCCAATATCTTCTTCCTCTGACACAATTGCTTAAAAGTTTCTTTGCAGCCCTCCAGGCGTCCCACCCTATTGCTGGCTTCCATTTCCACAGCTCTCTCCAGCTTGTCTCCACAGGACTTTGCCACGAGCCTCCCTTCAGAGGAGCTTCGTAGCTGGGGCCCAGGGTGGGGATATCTGGAAAGACCATGACAGTTTTCCTTACCTTACAGGCCAGACTTGTACCTTCAGACAAAGATGTGAGAAGCGCCTGAAAGGAGCATGGGAGACAATTTGGGCAGTGCCTTGTTCCTGGGGGAAAACAGTTCTGGTGTGTTCTTAGAAAGGACAACATCCCAGAGACCCTCTTGGGGCTACTTTTGGATGAGGGACTTCAAGCCAACAAGCCAGGTCAGCATGCACAGCCTTGCTTCTCTTCTGGAGTAATCATCTCAAGGTGACGTAAGTAATAATAAAAGGCTTTTTATGCTGTTGGTGTCCTGCACCACTGGGCCACACCTTGTGTCTGGAGTGCAGGAGCTGATTTTTGACCAAGCAGGAGCATTTTTGACCAAGTACTCCTTGTCCAAGCAGAGTCCTTGGGGAGCTGCTGGGTCCTGCTGAGACGCAAAATTATAAAAGATGGCTCCTTCCAAGGATGTACACCTCCCGGAGTAGGCAGCCAAGCAACAACCCTGGCACCAGCTACCAGGGATGTGGGGAACATCAGGAAATTCAGTGAGGCAGGTTCACAGCTGTGATAAAGCAAGTGGCTGGTCTTTCTCTATGCTCTCCAGCACCACAGTGGAGAACGAGGTTCAGAGAAGATGTGTGGGAAGCCTCTCCCAGGCACAAGCAGGTAAGAAGGGAAGGAACATGCAGGCACTTGTTGGGAAAGCAGGCCAGCAGGCAGAATTGATTGCCTGATAGGGCTGGCAGAGTGGAAACAGGATCAGCTCTCTCCCAAAACCTTAAGAAGGTAGGGCGGGACCATGCAGGTGCTAGAAATGGAGGTACTATATGTGATGGGTGGGAAGGAAGACTGGTGTCCAGCAGAGGTGTAACCACACATGTCCATCATGACATGTCCCACAAGGCATCTATCACTGTCCCATAAACTCATAAATCACTCTCACCTTGAGGCGCTACAGCAGGACAGCAATACTCTGCACAGCTTTGTCTCTTCCCTACCTAAACACAGGCCGCTCCGTTCCCCCAGCTGCCCTTCCTACACTCACCGAAGGCAAATCCAGCCCTTTAATTCCAATCACAAATTCTGGAAATGATTAGTGGGCTGTCATCACTCAGCCCCACCGGATATCGGGCACGGGGCATTTCCGTCCCCTGTAATTGATTGTGTGCAGGGCTGCCTGGCTCTGCGGTGGGCAGGGGAGAAGTGAGTGAGAGCTGGGTGTAGTGTTTCCCTCCGCCTACCTCGCTTGCTGCTTGGCTGGGAAAACTGATGGACCAAAAACAGGGCAAAGAATAAATTCATTCATAGCTAAAGGTAAGGGGACAAGGCAAAAAGGTTCCCCAAAGAATTGGGCCTATCCTGTCTAGGAAAAGAAATAAAAACCAGTGTGATTTGGGCAGGGGGGCAACGCTGGGGCAGCCCCTTCACTGATGTGCAGAACTGCACTCTGTGAAACTACTGTCGCATCCCTCAAGGGGCCTGGGAACTCAGTGGCCCGTTCCTCCAGGGTACCCAGAGGCAGCTGCCAGCTCCAGCCTGATGGAGAGGATGCTGATCAGCATCACACCCGCAGCCACTCGGCAGCCTTTGTTCCCTGCTCTGCCTGCCCCTTTCCCAGGGCACTCTCTGGCTCCTGGGAGCTGCCCGTTTGCCAGCTGCCTAGTGAGAGCTGCTATCTGCCCTGTGTGAATGTCTTGCATCCATCCAGCAGACTCCCAGCCTTCTGCTGAAATGTCTCATTGTGCAGCTGGCTGGACTACGTGAGCCTGGCTACGTGGAGCTTTGAACTTAACTCGTCCTTTTGAGTCAACAGAGCTGTGTGGTGTAATTGTAAAATTTCCCTTCGTTGGCTAACCTCCTCATGTTAACAAAAGCTCTCTGCTATGTTAACAGGCCAGATGCTGCAGGATGCTGTCTGCAGGCTCATGCACACTCCTTGTGCCACAGGAGGTGCTGGACTTGCACCTGCAGGCTCCCTGAGCCGGGCAGAGAGGTTGGAGCCACGTGCCCCACAGATGGGGCAGAGTCACTGGTTCCCTCGTCCTTTTGTCAGTGGCCTCATATGTGTCTCCCTTCCTTTCAGATTACCTGGGCCCTGCAGAAAACCTGGCTGAAATGGTCTTAAATATGGTAGTAATTATCTTAAGAAGAAGGGGGAGGTTCCAGGTGACTAGGGAATAAAGGCAGAAGGATAGTACCTGTTTTTAAAGGAGAAATGGAGCTGTGGGACATTAGAACTTTCAGGCTGCCTTCAGCACCAGCAAGGGCCCTGGAGCAGACACCCTATTTGTAAGGCTGACAAGATAGCACAATGAGAAATAAGAGCCAACATGGATTTGGCAATAGCCTAATTTCCTACAACAGGGTTGGAGGAGATGAGCAAGATGTGTCCTGCCTCTAATGCTTAGAGCTACATGCATGATCCACCTGAGTCTTGGTTTCAAAGATGCGTATTACATTCCATAGAATCATAGAATGTTAAGGGATTGGAATGGATGGGCAAGGACACCTTCCATTAGACCAGATTGCTCAAGGCCTTACCCATCCTGGCATTGAACACTGCCAGGGTTTGGGCGTTCACAACCTACCTGGGCAACCTGTTCCAGTGTCTCCCCATTCTCACATTAAGGAATTTCTTCCTAATATGTAACCTAAACTTCCCCTCTTTCAGTTTGTAGCCATAACTCCTTGTCCTCTCACTACAGCTCCTGATGAAGAGTCCCTCTCCAGCTTCCCTGTAGGCCCTTCAGATACTGGAAGGTTCCTATGAGGTCTCCATGCAGCCTTGTCTTCTCCAGGCTGAACTGCCCCAAATTCTCCAAGCTGAACTGCCCCAACTTCCTCAGCCT
>WBMZ01010043.1:0-50614 GCA_013400975.1 Atrichornis clamosus
CCGGGACAGGAGCCCGGGACAGGCGCCCGGCCCTGGCCCCTGTCCCGGCTCCAGCCGCCCTCCGGTCCCCGGCACGGCGGGCGGGGCAGCAGGCAGCGGGACTGCGCGCTGAGATAAGCGGCACAAGCGCCTAGGACGCCTTGCCCTTCAGGTGCCGCCACGGAGGCCGGAGCAAAACAGTCGCCCAGGTGTCACGTGGAAAGGGGAGGTTTTTCTCAAGCCCTTTAATCATTGATTAGTCTGTCAGAGCCCTTGAAGGTTCAAGTTAACCGGTTACGGAATAACAATCTTTGTTAATTTAGAATATTAAGGGTTTGAAATGGACCTTAAAGATCATATAGTCCCAACCCTTCTGCCGTAGGCAGGGACATCTTCCCCTAGATCAGGCCTTGAACACTGCCAGGGATGGGACATCCAGAATCCTCCTGGGCAGCCTGTACCAGTGCCTTACCACCCTCACAGGGAAGAATTTCTTCCATATATCAAACCTAAATTTCTCTCTATTTTGTCCTATCACTACAGTTCCTGATAAAGAGTCCATCTCCAGCTTCCCTGTAGGCCCCCTTGAAATACTGGAAGGTTGCCATGTGGTCTCCACCCAAACTTCTCTTCTTCAAGCTAAATAGCCCCAACTTTCTCAGCTCGTCTTCATAAGGGAGGTGCTACTGCCCTCTTTTCAACTTTGTGGCCTCCTCTGGATTCATTTCAACAGTTCCATGTCCTTATGTCGGGGGCTCCAGAGCTGGAGGTGGCACTCCAGATGGGGTCAGAATGCCCTCACTTACCATGCTGGCCACGCTGCTTTGGATGCAGCCCCAAATTCTGACATATTAGGGTTTGAGGACTGCTGGTGAGAGTAGCTGACTGCAAAAACATATCCAAAGCAATATATTAATTCAAAGCAATGTACTAAAAAGCTCTAATCCCTAAAAAAAGTGAGCTCAAGATAATCATTCAGCACTCACAGAACACTGTTCTTACCCAATAGCTATCCCCATGGGGGCAAAGACAGGTTGAGCCTGTTGATGGATCCCAGAAGTTGGAGTCTTTCCTAACTTACTGCGCATCTGAAGTCACTTTTGTACTATTTTCTTTTGTGTAGGCTCTAGCCCTACAGCTTACTCAGTGAGAGGTGGTTGTACCTTCTCCGTGGATACCTCAGTATAGTACCTGATATAACCTGTCAGCCTAAGGAGAGTGATTTCACTACGATGGCTGACTCAACAGCAGGACATCTTCCCTTACCTCCCTTGGTTTTAAGCTGCTGTGCAGTTTGACAGCTAGAGAGTTCCATACCTTGCAAGAGTTTTGACAGAACCTGGCCAGAATGTACTCCACCCTCAGTTTAGTTGCCTTTAGCATGTATTATGAGTGGGAAGTCAGGTATGCTGGCTGCATTCCATCCAGGGAATAGCAAACCTATTTTCCTCATGATTTCTGTACCATTATCTTTTTACCTCCACACATTTTCCCACATTAGGGAACAATGGAGGCCTATGACTATATAGTCACCCATCTACAAAATACAGGCACAGAATGTGAGTATTTATTGAGAGTCACACAAGCAAGCATTTTAAAACAACCATGCATATGGCTACTCCAGAGGAAGCTTTGGCTCAGCAGGAAAAACTGATGCATGGAGTGATGCAGTGTGGACAAAACCCTGAGCAAAGTACACAGCACCCAGAACCAGCAACTGCTGTGATCCATCGCAGACAGTGCTCTGTGTCTGCCCTCCTATTCACCAGGATCCTGCCCTTCTCTCCAGGTTTACGCCCATCTGGGGCCAGGTGAGTGGATCGCTGTGCAGTAGTCAGGGCCCAGCTGCCCTTCCGATCCCTGCCATGTGCAAAGTCATTGTGGGAGGAGAGCTTGGAAGCTGGTGGGTGAACTGCATTGCCATACTCCTGGTGGCCACAGCAACTTGAGTTGCAAGAAACCCACAGTAGCCCTGGTAGAGGGAGACTGATCCTGTTACTTTAAATTGAATGATGGCCATGCCAGAAGGAAAACAAGTATCCATTTTTCATTTCCACTAACAGGATCCCTAAATATGCTAGGTAATACTTTAAAACTGTTTTTATGAAGTCCAAGCACAAGAAACACAAATTGGTCCCATCACTTCACTTCAGGTCCCTGATTCTGGGCTTAGCAGTTCTGACGAGCTTGGTAGTAAGGGTGCAGAAGTGTTTTTTACATACATAATTATGCCATTACTCTTTACTGAGGCACAGTACTACTACACCTCAAATATGAAGATAGCAGGTGTAAGTTGCATTTTCTTGAACGACAAAAAATGTGTCTTCACACACAGTTCATGTACCTTGAGCATGCATCTCAACTAAATCTCTCCTATTTAGGGGTGGGGGGGGCTAAATGCACTATTGGACTGAAGCTGAAGTCAGTACATTTGAAGGGCGGAAGCTTATGCAGAAGTGCAACTAATACCTCCTTCATCATTCACAATCTGCCATGCAGGCACAAAGAGCTTTACCTTCTACTTCCTTAGGATGTTTCCAATCATCACTCCTTAGTCCCGTCTGCTGAATCAATCTCAGCATGAAAGACTGAGCATGGGGAATAGCCTTCTCTTAGAGAAGATTAAAGACAAAAATTAGTTTTAAAATCTAACTAGTTCAGATGAGTGACAAGAAATATTCATAATTTATCACTATGGAAAAAAACCCCAACAACTTTCCACGCTAGCAAGCTCCCATTCTAAGCAGCTATTTCAAGCCCTAAAAACTTATTAATGAAGATAATGTTTTATGTGGCTTCTGTAGTTCTTATAAAAATGTGATGAGGTTTATAAAAGAAACTGCTGTGTATTAACTAAATTTAAGTAAAATTTTTAACTGATGGGGAAACAGTTTTAAGTATAGCTATGAAACAAACCTCACCAGAACATTTGCATCAGTGGAGATAGATGTGTGCGATCTGGTAGTTCAACAGCTAAATGAGATTGAATTGCCTGTTAAGTCAGTTAACTGTGTTGCACACCTGAAACGACTTCATCTTTCTCAATTTTTTAGCACTGATAACTTACTACTCACAGCGTAAAACATACTCCACCTTTGGAAACTGGGACATCAAAAGCATGTAAAATTCCTGTGAAATATGATGACAATACTTTTTTCTAAAAAAAAAGAAAAAAAGGCAGCATAAATACACTGTGTATCCCTCCATATCACGAGAAGGACAGAGTATGCACTTGGTTCAGAAGAAGCTTACACGTTTCATTCCCACCAGCAAACTTGGAAGTAATCCTGAACAGAAGACTAAAAAAACCACAAAGAAAATAGGCTTGAAAATGTGTTTAGGAAAGAACACAGAAGAAATTATTTGTGTAAGTAGCACATTGAAAAGTTCACAGATAGCTGGCTTCAGATGGATGAAAACCAAAACAGGAGTGAGGACTGTAGTTCCCTAAAAACACTTTGGCAATTCTAGCTTTCAACTTTAAAAAAAATAGATGGATAAGGAAAAAAAATTGAACATGATAGTTCTAAATCCAGACAATTCTAATAAGTTATCATTAATTCTACATTTATGTCAGGAATATTGAAACTACAACCTCACAAAAAAATACAAAAACTTGAGGCTGATTTTCACATTTTTGTAAAATTTATTTCAGATTCATAAATTAACAGTGGTTTCAATTTTAACATGTAAATAATTATTTTCTGAACAAGATAAGATGGTACATTACCAGCTCTGGAAGGACTTCAAGTAAAGCTCAAGTTCATACTACTAATGAATGTAAATTCTTGACTGGTACAAGGATCCTCTTCACATTCTATGAAAACGGACATGTATTTTCCCCAGTTGCCAAATATAATACCTCTATTTCTTAAAGCATTTTTGTCAGTATCCCCAAGGCCTTGAAAAAGATTCTTAGCAGCAACAAAACAGGACTGACCTGTTTTTTCAGTCTTTATTTCCTTCTTCTTGAACACGAGCACAGCAGCAAATGAACTCCCATAAAACCACAGAACAGAAAAAAAACCCCATAAAATCTCAATGGCACTGCTTGTCCAGAGATTGTTTTACATATGATTACTGTTTATGTTTTCAGTTCTCTACAGAAATAAAAAAAAATGAAGCAGCCCACAAACATTTCAAACACACAAGTATTCAGTAAACCAACGACATTAATAAATACCATTTGCTTGAAGAAAATATAATTTATTTGGCTTGCACACAGTTTTAGTGCAGTTTAGAACAGTCAGGTGGAACAATAAAACCCTGAAAACAGTCCGTTTTCAGTACCGGCCCTTTTCTAGATGATTTACCTAGTAAACAAATACAAAACATCATGGCTTTCTGTTACAATGGTCAAACAATCTAAGTGCACAGGTCTGTATTAAAATCCACAGCTGCTTGTACTGGCAATCTAAAATAAAACACCCATATTTTCACTGAACTTAAGTTGAAGGTTGTCTATGCTGCTGTCCTGTGAATCCAGATGCTTTAGCCAAAGACGTTTCTTTTAAATGGGCCTGTATTGCAATTTTCCAGTGCTTAATAACCCTCATGATTCTTGCTGGGTCCTCTTCTGTGAGGCTTTTCCCTGAGTCATGTATTTATTGGAAAGGCTGCCTAAATTGGGAGGAAGAAAGCATCATACTTTATTGTTTGCCTTTTTTTTAAAGACAAACCAACTGAAACAAAAAGATAGAAGAAAATTACTGTCAAGTCAAACTATAATGAAAGGACATATGGATCAATTTCAGATCATTACCTGCTGAAGGACAGTAGGAAATAATAAAATACAAAATTAAAACCCAGCATTTTTTCAACTAAACATCTAATGACAAATCACTTTGTGTTAAAAATCCCCAGACTTAGATTTGAAAAAGCCTTTCAGTGAAGACAAAAAACCCCACTGTGTCTTCCCAACAAAACTGATAATTTTATTTGAGCTATTTAATTGCAGTCAAGTCTTTACAAACTTTGCTAAACTAATTAGGTCTCCCTTCAACTGCATCAGAGATTTGCGTATTACACACCCAAGCTAAAAGGTTTGCACAGTTGTACTAGAAACTCAAAGAAATTAAAAAAGAAGGAGCAGTTCTTAAAATCTTCATTGCACCTGCTATTAAGTGTGTGAAATTACTGTAAGGAAGTTACATTGTTAATCATGCATCTAAAGGAAAACATCTCTGATCCAGAAAGAGTACATAAAGTGTATTATAATCTCACTGCTACTTCTAGAAGTAATTTTAACTTGTTTGCATTTTGGCAGCTCAGACCAAGGATGTGGTTTGATAATGTCTCCTAAATTAGTTTATCATGTATAATTCTAGACAATTACTCTGAGGAAGCCTCACAAGAAAGCATTCTGTGTTTTGTCCCAGAAGAAGCAGAGAACCCCAAGTATGCCGAAAGAGGAGAGATTGATACAACCCCACCACATGCTTCTGCAAAATAAGTCTACCAGAGTCAGTAAAGTAAGTGCACAAAATTGTTATGCCCAAATTTTGTTTCCCAAACAAAACTCAAAAATTGTACACTTTTCCAGATTAAAAATATAGGTAGCTTCAGCCTATTCAGACTGCCACTGTGTTCAGCAAATTAGGCAGAGTTCCTGTAAGGACTGATGGAGAATCATACAATTATAGAATAATTTGAGTTGAAAGGGACCTTTTAAAGGTCATCTAGTCCATCCCCCCTGCTGTGGGCAGGGACATCTCCAAATGGATCAGGTTGCTGAGAGCCACATCCAACCTGACCTTGGATGTTTCCAGGGATGAGGCATCCACCATTGCTCAGGACAAACTGTGCCCATGTTTCACCATCCTTGTAAAAAACTTCTTCCTTTAATCTAATCTGAATCAACCGTCCTTCAGTTTTAAACCACTACCCTAGGTCCTATCACAACAGTCCCTGCTAAAAAATTTGTTCCCACCTTTCTTTTATGGGCCCCTTTTTAGAACTGAAAGGCCACAATAAAGGCTTCCTGGAGCCTTCTCTTCTCCAGGCTGAACAACCCCACCCCTCTCAGCCTCTCCATAGGTGAGGTGCTCCATCTGGTGCAGCTGGAGCCTCACCAGAGCAGTGTGGAGGGGCAGAGTCCCCTCTCTTGCCCTGCTGGCCAGGCTTTTACACGTAGTTTCTGAATTGAACTGAAGATATACAAACCTGACTGGGGACTCAAAAATACTTTTCCTTTCTGTTTCTTTTTTTCTTCATGTATAAGCACTCCCTATAAAAAAACCATACACACATAATGAACCAACAAAACTGAAATATTTCATTTCACAACATAAAAGGTTTTCCTTGAAAGCTTAAGTAAAGCTATTCTTAGTTATTTTATACAGACTTTAAAACATATAAAAAGTAAAATATGAAACAAAGTGACACTTGGTGTTTACCTGATTTAATCTACCCGCATGTTTGACAGCACTGGGTAAAGAAGGGGATCCACACAACACTTCTGGTTTTGAGCCACCTAAAAGATCAGAACAATGAGTTGCTAATTTGAAACTAGTTTCCATTTCAGTTATTGTAAAACAGAAAAATACCAAAATACTTGCAATCTAGAATCATAGAATATACAAGGTAGGACATTGTTATTTTTTTTAAAACATGGAAAACTGGCGTAATGTGGTGACATGCATCTAAGCTAGGCACCTACAATAAATTAAGCTTTGTATCCTCCTCCAGAATCAGCAGGAGACAGGGAACTTAGAATGAACGAAGATAAGGTGAAAAGTGAATTGTCCATAGTCTCACAAAATGTAGCAATGCAAAGAATGAAGTCTGAGCTCTTAGATCCATGTGTTCATAGTACTTTTTTCAACTAGAGAGAATACCTCAGGCACTAAGCAAGCAATAAAAGACAAAGCCCAACCTACACCAATTCTTTCGAATTCAAACATAGTAATTCCCAAAATACAGGTAACAGATAAAAGCACCTATTTCAGAATTTATTATTTTAGACATATATACTGTACAGGCTAAGTATAGTTCTCATATGATGAATGCTAAATATCATTGATTATGAAACGGTCAGGCATATTCCCCTCCTGTAGCAAACTCAGTATCACAGCAAACACCATGGTTGGAAGAAAAGTTCAATGAGACAAGGTCAAAGATAAACTCAAAAGTTAAATTTAGACATGACATACACCTTCAAAAGGTCAGAAGCTGAATGAAGCATGGCTGGAATTTTTAAACAACTTTTCTGTCCATCCAGTACTTCTAATGGTCTATCAAAGTAAGAATACTTCTAAATATATTCACAGTTCTGAATATGCTTGCACCATTTTCCTCCCTCTTCTAGTATTTTAAGACAGTCTTACACTAAATAAATCTGATTATGAAGAGTCTCCTGATCCAAGTTAGACAGGACATTTTTGCAAGTAGAGAAAAGCTGGTTTGAAAAATGTGTTTATATAAAAGACATTCATCTATTCCTTTAAGAGGTTAAGTAATGAGTAATCTGCAAAACAAATTTTTCCAGCCTGAATTTAAAGGCACCTAGGTTTACCTACAGGGAAACAAGGATACTGTGTTCCTTTGGAAGCTAACTACAAGTACCATATACTGTCTTAAGTCTCAGTTTTATTTTATAAAGATATTCCTTTATAACACAGATGATGAGCAATCCATGTTATTTGAAGGATGACTTAATTAAATTATTTTGCTTAGCAGTATTTCATTCAGGTCTGTCAGTCAGGATCTTTAAGATGGACTTCAGTATCCCTCTGGGTTGGCAGGAATGTTCTTTATTTTATTTTATTCACAAAATTATATCTGAGCAAACCTGTACACTTTCCATATTGACCTTAGGGTCATATAGAATCATTCTGGTTTAGGTGATGTGAAGAACTACAGTGCTAGCTTTTGTTGCCATTATGATGAACTGGAAGAGAAGCTGTAATTTGAAATGTTGGCAAGCTCATATATTGTGATGACAGTGGAAGCCATTTCAACATGTTTGATACTCATACCCTTTTTATGACAAATATCTTAGCTGCTAAGAAACCATGCCAAATCTCCCAGGATACAGCAAATTTCTGAAAGGAAGATGAGGATGAAGGGAAAAATGATGAAATGTGACTACATTTAAAAAAGAAAAGATAGCATTTACATAATGCCATTCAAAGCAAAAACCTTATTTGTTAATCAATCATGTTAAAAATATGAAAAAAGCGCTGTTTAAACTACTCAGCCTGATCAGTTTCATACCCGCAACTCCTTTATACTGTGGGCATTCCTTTTTAATATGACCTTCTCTTCCACAGATAAAACAACGTTTTTCTCTTAAGTCTCTGTCTTCCAGGCGCTTCCACTTCTCTGCTGACTGCCTGGGAGTCTTCTCTCTTCCAGTTTCCACTGTTACCCTTGCTAGTTTCCTCTTCTGACGTGTACATAGATTCAACTTTCCCTCCTTGACTGAGTTCTCCTTTTCTGTTGGTTTATTCTGCATTTCTTTGTCCTCTTTGCTTCTTTTCTCCTTGATTTCTGCACATCTCTGTGCACCTTCATAATCACGACGTCTTCTTAGTCTGCAGGAGCAAAAAATGCTGCAGAATTCATAGGCCTTACGTTCATACAGAGAGTCAATAAAAAAAACCAAACTGAAAATCCATGTGCTGTCTGTCCACAGACAACAGTAATTCTTCAGTGGGATAAATAAAGTGAATTGACATACCTTTCCCTTTGACTCTCCTACCCAAAATATATATTTAATAATTAAGTTTACAATTAGATGACAATGCAGTCCTAAATCCAAATAATTGTAATAAAAAAATATATAAAGACAACCAAAAATCTGTATGCTCAAGTTACAGACAATGGAAGAGAAGAAGCACTAAGCAAAATGTTAAGAAAGTATAAAAAAAATAGGGCTATAGTTCTGGTTTTTTTCTGTTTGTACAATTCAACCAGAACTCAGTTCCTTCCTTCTGAAACTATGCATATTCACTCTAAAAGTCACTTCTACTGGGAGAAGTTTCTAACCTACTAAGGCACTTAGTAGTGGGGAAACAGCTACCACTGTCAGACTTGTTTCATGTATCATCTTTATACATGACCTAGAGAACAAAGCATCAGTTAAACCTCCAAGTCTGAAGATGATACCAGGCTCCTCTGGCAAGTCAGATGCAGTGCTAATTTCTAGGAACCTGAAAATACTTCACAAAACTGAATGCAGAGCAAACAAATGGCATGAGCTTCAAGGTGAGTTGCTGGGTTTTTTGGGTTTTTTGTTTTTTTAAGGGATAAAAGGAAGACCTGGGGAACTACAGGCTGGTCAGTCTCACCTCTGCCTGATAAGATCATAGAGCAGATCCTCCTGAAAACTATGCTAAGGCGCGTGGAAAAGAGGCAACTGGTGATAGACAACATGCCTTCACAAAGAGCAAATCATGCCTGACAAATTTGGTAGCTTTCTGTAAGAGGGTTATAGAGTTGGTCGGTAAGGGAAGAGTGACTGACATCACCTACCTGGACTTCTGCAAAGCATTTAACACTGTCCTACACAACATCCTTGTCTCTAAAATGGAAAGACATGGATTTGACCAACTCAGTGGATAAGGAATTGTCCAGATAGTTGCACCCCAAGAATTGTGGTCAATGGCTTGGTGTCCACGTGAACACCAGTGATAAGTGGTGTTCCTCAGGGGTCCATATTGGGACCAACATTATTTATCAACTTTGTTAGGGAAAAAGACAAATGGATTGAGTGCACATGCTGCAAGTTATTGGATGACTAAGGTTGGCTTTGAACTGATACAGGAAAGTACTATTTTACACATCAGTCAGAACACTTATATTACTGGTTGCCATAGAAGACTGTTAAGAAAACCAAGTTCAGGAAAAAAACCCTAAAAGGACAAAATCCTAAACAACTCCAGTACACAAGTAAACAACATCAGACCAGGGCAGATTATGTGCTCTTACACAGCAACTGCAGAAGGAATGCAAGAGAAGAGACTAGAGAAAACAACTAGTTTGCCCTCCCTAGACAGCACCCCCTTTTGCAATGAGTGGCTGAACAAAGGACTCAAATATAACAGTGGTTTTACCCCACAGGACATTTCTGTTCTTAGATGCATAATCCCATTTGCCTTCCCTCTAATGTTGTATAGAACATAGCTGAGTATGTGCAATGAATTGGTGTTTCACTTCAGAATGCAAGATTAAAAATCCACGGATGTGAGACAGCAGTTTAGACTGAAAAGACTTTCACAACACCTTCAGCACTCTTTCATTTCAAACTACTATCAGCTACTGTGCTTGCATTTGCTAAAGTTGAGTAAATTTCCAAATTAAGAGACTCAAAAATGTAAGTTCACAATTCTCTAATGTGTAGGAGAACAGAGACTTCATCCAACCTGATGTTGGTAGCTTTTTTTAAACTTGGTTACAAAGAAGGGCAAATGATTTTTAAAGACAGCTTTTAACATAGACTCAAAACAATGGTTAGATTTTTCCATCCATCTTACAACTGAGCATAAAGGTTTTCAAGATTTCACTGTTTTATAAACATGAAGTCTTTAAAGAGCTTTGTCTTAAATAGAAAAAGAAATTAAAGGATGAGTTTCAAGTTTAGACATTTTATAAGAGGAATAGCAGCAAAAGCCATTTAGCCATTCATTTGTTGCAAGAAGAGAGTTGCTGAATATTGGACGTGGTTACTCAGGGACAGGATACATTCTCTTGGATGTAAAATGTGTCATTGTTCTCATATGTGTGTGCTGACAAAAAATAATGCTGTGACATCTTGCCTTGCTTTTGACAGGAATTGCATGATTCTGTGAACATGACAAAATTGTATCTTGTTGGGAACAGCACAATTCTGGTAGTAGAAGCTATTAAATAAATACAAATATAAAATGTACCCATGAATCCTTTTCACAGCACACAGTTCTCAGCTCTGCACTTAGATTCTCTTTGACTACTCCTTTCCTATATAATGAAGTGCAGACTCAGCACTGATACCTTAAGCTACATAGTTACGCAGCAACACTATTAACCACTGCCAAAATGGGTACTGATATATTTTAATTTTAATTTAAGTTCAGGAAAAAATCTGCAGCATGTAGAAACTTTGCTTTAGCACTACTATCCTAACCTTTCTTAAACAAATGTAAGGAAGAAAGTACACACGGATGCCAACACTATACTCACTTTCGTCTCACGGGACAATCTTTCATGAAATGGCCAATTTTACCACAAGTTCTGCAGCATCTATCATTTGGTGCCAATTCTCCTTCTGTTAGTACCTCAGGATCAAAAAAGTATTCCTGTAGGAGAAATCACGCATTTAAAATGAAAATCCATACACTTGGGAATCAAGACAGATACAAAAGCATTCAAAGAGCAGTAAGACTTACAGAAAAGAATAAATTTGGGATCTGACTGAACTCTGAAAGATGTAACAAATTAACTGGCTCCTGACCTCTTCTTTGACACGCAGCCTACTGACCACCACGTCTGCAAACTCTTTTATAAAACTGAAGTTTAAGAAATGCTAAACTAGTTTTGATTTGGATTAAAATACGTAAGTCCATATAATGAAACTCTGACCTGACTAGTATTCTGCATACCAACATATTTTACATGCAAATAACATTAAAACAGTACTCAGTAGTAACTCATGAAGATTTTTAGAGTACTGTGGAAATTTAAGAGAAAGAGCTTAAAGTGGTGTAACCATACTCCTGCAAACACTAAGTTATACGCCAAAAAGCACACACATACTCTTCTTAGAAGGAACTCACCATTTTTGATGGATATTCTTTAGGAAATAATTTTATAGGAGTACCAAATACCCTTCTGCCATTGATAAAAGCCTTCATTATAAAATTTGTCACTGGGGAAGGAAAAAAAAACCAAAATGAAATCACCAGCTAAATATCAAACCAGAATGTAAAGTAAGATCCAAGATAAGATCCTCACTTTGAAATTGAAATTGTTAACAGAAGACTTACTTTTTCTTGACAATCCAGCTCCAAGATTATGGTTCAAATCAAAGGGATCTGTAGAAAAAACATGACAGGCATTCCTCAATGTGCAGACAAGAGAGTAGGAATTCTTTCCAGGAAAATGAAATGGACCAGAAAACAGTTTACAGAACATTTCTAAAATATGTCACTGCATTTTCTTGTCACAGACCACAGTGACACTTAACAGCGTGATCATACACAGGGGTAAATCAATTGTGTAAACATGGGCTCTTCTAAACTTGGGTCTTTTTGAGAAAACTTCAAATGCATTATAGTTAATTTATTTTCCAAAGGATTTTATTAAATCTATTTTTCTGTCAGATAATTCATAATGAAAATTATGAAGTTTGCTTTGCAACTTCTTTACAGTAGCCAAAAAACCCCTTAAGAATAATTTTTAGCAGTACCAAAACTCAATGGCAATTTTGCGATAATTTCAAAACACAAGGAAATAACTTATAATAGAAAAATAAATAAGCTTATAATAGAAAAATAAATAACCACCAAATTTTCATGTTAAAGAAATTCAATATTTTCCTGTACTTCATATGCTTTTACCTTCAATTACAATATATTTTGAGGTCCACTGCTTCTTGAAAGTTGTAAGCAGATTTTTTCTCCTAATGCAGATGACATGCTCTTTAAAATCAAATTCTTCTGTGTAGAATCGGAGAAGTCCCAGCCACAGCTGGCCAACAGATTCGGTGTTTTTGCCATAATCTGGCCAAACAACTGACTGAAAATGACAAAAATACTGTTATGTCCAGTATTTACATTAAGCAGAATAATTTTCATAATTTCCAAACTCAAACAATGTAAGTTATTTTATACAGAAAAACAATTGAGTTACACCAGAATACTTCCTTTCATAGTTAGTATTGATAATCAATATTGATTTTAAATGGTATGTTTTTTAATCTATTAAAAACAAAAGTGGATGATTAATAGAACTTCTGACATTAGGTTTTGCCTGTTACAAAAAGAATTTATTAATTCTCTTTATGTGTCTGTATAAAACAAAATTGTGCAATGGGATTAACCAGCCATGACCTGATATACAGGTTGTAAGAGTTCTCTTCATCCAAAGAGACATAAAGAACAATTAATCATCCTTAAAATAATTTTGTGATCTCTTTTGTCAGATTTTGGAAGGGCTTTAAAAAAAATTTTTTTTCACAGGTAAGTAACAACCAACCATACTCTAAAAGCTTTACAGCACAGGACTGGGACTTTCAAAACAGTAGCTACTCCACTTCCATTCCAATTTTTTTTTTTTTTCAGCTGGAATAGAGTTAATTTTGTTCTTAGTCACTGGTACAGTCTGTGTTGTGGATTTAGCGTGAATATTTAGCTAGGAACACACTGCTGTTTTAGTTGCTGCTCAGTAGTGCTCACCCTAAGGCCAGGACATTCCCGTTTCCCATGCTCTGCCAGCCAGCAGGTGCACAAGAAGCTGGGAAGGAGCTCAGGTGGAACAGCTGACTCGACCTGGACAGAGGGATTTTCCATACTATAGACCATCATGCTCAGTAAATAAACTGGGGGAAACTGGCCAGGAGGCACTGACCACTGCTGGGGGGCAAGCTATGCATCCTTCAGAGGGTGCTGAGCACTTGTACTGGGCATCTCTTGATCCTCTTGGATTTTAGTCCTCTTTTTCTTTTAATTACTACCATTACTAGTACTACTACCACTACTACTACTACAATTATGATGATGATTATAATAATTAGTAGCATGAGGATTATTATTTTGTTTCAATTAATAAACTGTTCTTGTTTCAACCCACAAGCTTTACTTTTTTTTTTTTTATTTGCTTTCCCCCCAGGGAGAGGGTGGGGAAAAATAAGCGAGTGGCTGTCTGGTATGTAGTTGCCACCTGGGGTTAATTCACACAGTATTCAACCACTATATTTGGGAACAATGTCTTTAAAAGGCATTTCTATTCATTTGCCAAGCCACAGGTAACACTATTTCAAATTAACTTGATTTACTCACCAACTCCTCTATCTTATCAAAGAAATATACGTTCCAGCCATCAACTAAAATTTCAGGCTTTTTTGGTTCTCTGTAGATCTGAAAGAATATTAAAATTCATTAGAAGAACCTTTCAGCACTGACATTCTTCTGATCAATACTGTGTACAGATACTTGTTTCTTTCCATTATACTGTACCTCTTGAAGAACAGGGATGACAGGTGGATTTCTCTGCTGAAGAAAATAAAGGACCATAAGAGTATATGCATAAGATGACAGGCTACCTCGAGATGCATCGCCAATATCACACATCTGGGAAAAGAAATATAATATGTATCTTTCATGGTGACCATTCCCTGCTGCAGGCACTACTGCTTCTAGAATATCTGCAATATACTCACTTTTGTAAAGACTTTCATTGTGTAACACAGATACTTTACTCTAGGATCAATAGCTGCATATGAAGACAGGAGTCTGGTGTTATGCAAGGCCTACAAAAATGAGAAAGTCATATAGAAAATAAAGGATCTCTGAACACATTAAGAAAAAGCTGAGAACATGAAAAACAAAAACTCTAAATTGTGTCCTCAAGAAATGCAGATGTGAAGCCATGCATAATGGGAATATATACAGAGAAAGGAAGCATTCAACAATGAGGTTATCACCTGCTCTCTTAAAAGCCAACCAGCTTCCTTAATCTGTGTGGAAATGGTACAAAGAAACGTTCACAGAACAATACTTCAAAACAAGAAGCATTAATCTCCTACTGAAGTTTCAAAATATTTGGTAGAAGTTAACTATTTGAACCAAGAGACTTCAGTCCAGAAATGTAAGAGCTACCAATGGACACATATGAATGCATAACTTCAAGGAGAAAACTTTCACACTTAGTGGTTGAGGTATCTTCCTCAAGACTCCCCTTGAGCTCACATAACAAAACCTTCAGAAAGTTTAAGAATTATCTCTGAGACTTAACTTTCCTTTGCTGTTTCAAGGAATAGGCTTTTGAAACGTGGAGACATTGAAATTAAAAAAACTCTGCTTTTAAAATGCTGGGCCAAGAACATGTGGATTGATTTTTTTTCTTTTGTAAATTCTAACATGTTACAGTTCAGGCAAGCTGGGTTCAAAATCACTCTGTCAGGTCTCAAGGCTAAGCAAGAGCTATGATGGGAAGTGGAGTGTAAAAAAGCTGAAGTTACATTTTGTCTCTCATTTAAGAAACACTTAAAACACTTAAACCACTATTTCTTACTATTACTGAAGAACTAACAGATTTTCTTAGGAAAGTGACAACTCTAAAGTCACAACTGTGCAGCTGACTCCACTCATGGTCAAACAAACAAAAGAAAGGTTTTTTTGAAATACAGAACTTCAATGGGTAAATGGAAACAGTTGATGATTGAACCTCAACCAAACAATCACTTCAATCTCAAGAAACAGATCTGCAGTTTTTTTGTTACAAAACATAAAATAAAAAAGGAGATAACCTTACCAGAGTATTATATAAACTGATGTCTACTTCAAGACCACTTCTGACATGGAAAAATTTGACAATTGGGACTTTAGCAGTTGTTATAGGCAAGACATTTCTTAAACCTAGGATGGAATGTTTTATTACTGAATGACTACAATACAGTCCTAACAGTATCAAGTAACTTCCAACTGTAGCAAAAAGGCCCAAAATAAAATCTTAGTTGTCACCAAATTTGTAATTCAGTTATGTTTTAAGAGTGATTTTAGAAATTTGTCAAGCATGATCAATCTGCTAAATATAATTTATACAAATGCACATTTAGCCCCCTCAAAAAACAAAGATCAGTCTAAACAAGACAATATAGAATTTCTTTACAGAGAAATAAATTTAAGAGTGAATTGACAGTTCATTACAATTTGAGATATACCAAAACAAGTGCTATAAAATTAATGATTTCTTGTAGAAAAAAGGTAATTCCCATTGCAAACTTCTATCAGAATATTTTTTACTATCAACTTACTATGCACTGAACATACAAATACAACATAATTTGTGACAGTAATTACTAAATTGAAGCCTCAAGTCTTAAATTGTTTGTTCTTATGCATGTAGGTTATAAATATACGATCTATTGAGTTCAGATGTGGTCCTGTAACATTATAACCTTGAAGACCTACATATGCAAACAAAAATAAACCCAAATGTTCACAATATCTAACCTCACTCTTACTAACATTAACTCATTAATCTAGTTATATCGTAATGATTTTCATCTACAGTTTCCCAGAACGTTGTCACTACAGCAAATGAAGTCACAAAACCAGAATCACTTATTTTAATTTTCCAGAAAGTTACCTGAGTGTTTCTTGAGAACTTTTGCTAAATCTTCAATGATTCTGATGCAATCAAGTCCCTAAGACATTAACAAAAAAAGCAGAAAGATATATCTGCTGCAAGTATTTTAGGCAAACCTTTTATTATGTGCCATTAAGCTTAAAGCTGTATAATTAAATATTTAATGTTATACACAATTGTGTGAATACAAGAAATTGTTTCAAAATAGCATGTGTAAAATCAACAGTTGATAATATACTAATGTAAACTTTCAAAAAAAGCTGATATTAGGCATGAAAGGAGACTGATGTGCTCTTCTATTGTTTCCCTTTCGTAGTTTTTTAGGCAACAAAGGATGTTACTTATCTGCACAGATAAAGCTAGAAGTGCAGAATTCAGAAGAAAACTGGCAACTTTATTCTTAGACTCATGCCTAGGCCAACAGCAAAAAAACACCAAATAATCTGCCTTAGTGGTATCCTAGTATTTTCTTCTAATATGAAAAGCTTTTTTAAAGTAATAAATTTGTTACACTAGATACACAACATAAAAAGAAAATTTTGCATTTATTTAACAACAAAACAAAAATCGTCCCAACGTACCTCAGAAGTTTCCAGACCATCTATTGTCATACATATATCAAGGTCACTTTGTATGAAGCCAAAGCCATTTTTTGAAGACCCAAACAAATCCAGCTTGGTTCCTGTAAAGCAGGTGATGCATTACAACCACATAGTAACAAATAATCTTGAATTGTATATAACACAGAATCTCAAATTGCATGTAGCTCCAAACCATTGCACTTCTTTTAATACAGGAATGAAAACATTACTATATTTCTGTGGTACACCAAAATTATTTTCTGATCAACTCTGCTTATGAGAAAAGAATCTCTAATATTATTGGTTCAAATAAGCAGTCTGACAAATCCAGAAACAAGTTAGGTTCTCCAGTAATTAAATCATGAGCATGCAAGTTCCAGCTGTAACCTGATAAAAAAAAATTAAGACTGCTTTGTACAGAGATTCTTAGGGTAATGGATACACCCGGCTCCAGCCAAAAAGTCTTTTGCTAATTTTAAAAGACCAGGAACTGAAGTCCAGATGCTACAGGTAAGAACTCCAGAAACAAAGAAAGAAAAAAAGAAATCAAATAGGCCAGATGTTGTGCCTATATTTTAAAATATTCCAAGCCCAGTAATTTTCAGAAAGAAGTACTACAAAAGACTTGTTTGTGAGAACAGGTACAAAAGCAGCCTTTATAAATAAAGCTAAAATAACAAATATAAAACAATTCCACTGCTGCTTTGATTGTTTTTTCCTTAACTTGCCGTTGTTTCTTCCTACTAATGTGTTCTATATATAAACAAAAGTTCCCAAATTTGAAAAAGCCTTAATAGACTTAAAATAGAAATTCATGTAACGAAGTATTGCAATGCTGAGGAACAATATAGGTTACACATTCAAAACTAAAGTGTTTATTATACTGAAATGATGTTTTCTTGGGAAATACTCAAGTATGAACAGTAAAAAGCACAAATACAAAGTAAGTATGGCCTAATTACCTGGGTAATCCTGCCTAATGAAGATTTCCAAATTTCGTCTTATATGTTCTCGAGCCTGATCCTCTACTATATTTGGAGCAAAATCATCTTAAAAAGAAAAAAGAACAACAGTTTAGGCAACTGATCTCTAGAAAGAGCAAACAGCAAAGATTCAAGTGAAAACATAGAGGGGTTTACTGTGGGGCAGGGGAAGGGAAAGAGAAAGAGAAAATCACATGTGAAGGAAAGAAAGCAAGGATGAAGTAGAAGAGAAATACCTGTTCAAAGAAAAACATTAATTAGACAAATAATGCATTTTGTCTGGTCAGAAATGGCGAGAGAGAAAGGAGGAAAGTTGGGCCACTCTGAAAAGAACAAAAGTGGAGAAGTATTACAAAACAGTAATTTGACTCTATTTTTTCTAGAACACTGAAGTCCTTGTTTACTAAAAATCACAAGTTAAGGAACAGTAACAAAATTCAAAGCACACAAATGTAAAAGCATCAGTCAAAAACCCCACCCAAAATTAGACTCTCAGAAATTATATTTGCCTGTATGAGTAATCAGCCAGACAGTCTGTAGAAGACAAGCCTCAACACTTTCTCTAGCCACAAATTACTCAGAAGTTCTATTAAAGCCGTTACCATTAAGCCATAACTTAGACCTGTATGTAAGAGTCGGAGGCAATGTAGCAAATAAACTGTCACCCTATAACACCATTAGCCTGTGGTTATTTCATTACTTATTTTCCAATTCTTTTTCTATGGCACAACAACATTCAAAGGAAAAAACTTACGGTAACATTGGACACAAACTTGATCTAGAATAACTGAAAATTTGGATGTCAGTGGTGGCAGTGGGTCAAGCTCAATTTTCTTGAAGTCTTCTGGACAATCACTCTTTAAATGACCTTCCCGTTTGCACAAGCTACATACTACTGTAGGAGACTGTATGAACAGAAAGCAAGATTGGTTTTAAGAACTATAGTACTTTAATGAATTTGAGCAACACTTTCATATAACTTCCAACAGAACATAAGCAATATGTTTATGTTCTGATACAGCTTGCTTACCTTGCCCTTTGTAAAAGCTTGTTTACTGAACTGATAAAAAAATTCAGATTCTAAGCACTGTTCTACTGCTGTGTTCTCTTCAGAAGGGCTTCCCTTCTCAGTAAGATCCTCTTGACTCCAGTTGATCCTCACAGGTCCATCTACATTTTCTTTGAAATGTTTGTTCTCATATTTACTGGGGATGGAAAAATCATCTTCTTCCTCTGACAGAGCATCATCATCTCCAGATCCAGTGTATGTGTTATCTAGTTCATCTCCAGCTTTTATGGTAACACTGCCTTCTCTCTGATTTAGAAGACTTGGTGCTTCCTCCTCTTCCTCTTCATCGTCTGAGTTAATCATTTGGGATTTCTGACTCTGTGCTGAACATAGGAATTTTTGTGGGGATTCATCCAAGTCATCAGTACCTTCAGTGCTATCTTCATCCATGTCAATCTTGTCATCCATTATACCACTGCACTCCAAGCCAAATTCATCACTCTCTGTAAGTGCAGTGTTTTGAAAACCTTCCAAGTCTGAAGTACTACATGTCTCTACATCATGCTCATTCACTGTCACAGGGAGATCTCCACTGTCACTGTCTTCATCTATTGTCTGCTCAGCAGCCAAAATATTCCATTGTCTTTTTTGTTGTTCATGTTCTTCCTCTTCCTCTTCTTCATCTTCATTTTCACTCTCTGTCTCTTCACAGCTAGGTTTAAAATCCTCATTATCTCCAGAAATAATTTCCTCAATTATACAGTCTGAGTCTTCATGGGTAATTCCCAAATGACTTATATCATCAGCCAACTCTTCTTCTGTGAAACTTTCTGAGCCATCACACAGTTTTGAAGGATCAATTTTATGTTCCTTGGGCATGTACGTAGTCTCTGTTATGCAATCTTCCACTATGGCTGTGTTTGTTCTACCATCCAAGTTTTGCAAGTCAGAAGCTTCATGCTTTATAGCATCTTTTCCCTGGTCCAGCATTTGGGATTTCTCCTCACTTGCATTTGAAGAGGATATTTTGCTCCATTTTGCACTTTTTTTGTGAGGCAAGGCAAAATACTTATAAGTTGTTCTCAGGCAGTGAAGAATATACTCATACACTAGCTGGCTGTTCAGAGTTCTTGCCACATTCCTTTTGACTGAATATGGGTCTAATAGAAAGAAGAAGTGAGCCAGCAGTGAAAGAGTTAACTTCTAAAAAAAAAAGAATACACTTACATCCTTACAGAACTTGAATTATTAGTTACTTTTAAACATTGTACAAGGACACAAGATCTATGAATGGTGCTGAAGACAATTTTTAAGTTCACCAAATTATTTCTGATAATGTTCAAAATAATACCAATTAGAAATATTAAATGGATTTTTTTCAAAAAATATTCCACTATATCGGAAACCAATCCAATATTGAAAATTTCTGAGTTATAACCCACAATGTCAATAGCCAAGTCAGCACCTTATAGAAATTGAAGTAACAGTTCTTTGAACTTTGTTGAGATATATATATCTGTACCTTCCACAGCAATGCGCTTTTTAGGCCAGTCCTTTGATTCACGAGACACTGGTTCTTTGAGTCGTATGCTAATAACCAACTCAGCCATATTAAACTCCAAGGCATAGAAACGAAGCAGTTCAAGCCAGAGCTGACCAACAGGTACTGAATGCTGCTGACCTGAATCAAATACTAAGGGAACCTGTCAATTACAGAAGAAAACCTTAAATAATATCTAATGCACAGGTGTTTAACTGTTACACTTCCTTGTATTTCATCTGTAATGTAGTATGACAAAATTTATCATTGCTTCTCTACTCCTGCAATTACAATAAAAACTGCAATTAAAAAAATCAGAACAGATAGTATAAAATGATTTCAAAATGAAAGACAATGCAGCAATGGTAAAGAGTAGCATCAATGATTAGTAACAACTGCTTCTTTAAGGGTTTTTGCCTTAATTTATAAACTTCCATGAAAGCAGTATATCTCATCTAACAGGACAGAATGGATTATACAGCCTATGTTTTAGCAAAGCCTAGGCTGTATTGCTAACTCTCACAANTTAGCAAAGCCTATATTGCTAACTCTCACAACATGCAATCACATAGTGATACTGTTTCATACAAAGTTGGTATAATAGAAATAATTTGTAAGAACAGATCAAAGCAAAGAGGAAATATTTTTCATATGTTTAATCTAATTCCAAGATAAAACTGCTCCAACTGTAAAAACTGTTCTTCCTGACAGATTAAAACCCAGGGTCTTATCAAAGAGTTTGAAATAATAGCTGTTTTCCTGCCAGCCTCTTAGCACCAATAGCTAAGCACAATGCACCTTGAAGCAAGCAGTTGTGCAATCTCTTAGTTCAGCTTGTGATTTTGAAACATAAACAAGAATCTGAAAATCTATTCTTTTTTAAGAACAGCAGTGTCTGCTAGACTACTACAGAAATTTCAAAGTTCAGACCTTGCCCCTTCTAGGTGAAGTTTCTTGTGGCAAATCAGAATCATCAATGGGGTTATGCTCCCAAACCACAGCATCGTTCTTGACTTCTCTCAGATGAAAATGAGTTAATTTGTTTAATGAGAATCCTCCAATCTAGAGGGAACAGAAACACAGAGCTAAACATCATGCGTACTGTAAATTTTAGCCCCCATATCGTAGTAGAACCAAGTTTAAAAATAGCTGTTTCAAGCTTAGAATATGCCCCAATCATTTTCTCCTCCCCATACTTCTCTACAAAAAACTCTCAAATGCTCTTGGAAGAGTGTGCATGTGTCCACACTCAGGAAGTGTGACAGTGAGGTGAATTGAAAATAAGATTAATGGCAGATCTCAAAGGGTCATAATCAGTGGCATGGGGTCTCAGTAGGGGCCTGTCACTAGTGGTGTCCCCCAAGGGTCAATACTGGGCTCGGTGCTGTTTAACTTGTTCATCAGTGACTCAGACAAAGGGGCAGATGCCTCCTCAGCAAGTTCACTGACGACACAAAGCTGGGGGCAGTGGCCGATACCCCAGAGGGCTGTGAGCCCTTCAGAAGGGCCTGGACAGGGTGGAGAGATGGACAGAGAACCTTCTGAAATTCAACAAAGGCAAATGCAGGGTCCTGCACTGGGGAGAAATAACTCCAGGCAGCAGCAGAGGCTGAGGGTGATCTGCTGGGAAGCAGCTCTGCAGAGAAGGGCCTGGGGATCCTGGTGGACAACAAGCTGTCCTTGGGCCAGCAGTGCCCTGGTGCCATGAAGGCCAACTGTGTCCTGGGGTNTCAACTGTGTGGTGCATTAGGAATAGCATTGCCAGTAGGTGGAGGGAGCTGATCCTGCCCCTGTACTCAGCCCTGGTGAGGCCCATCTGGAGTGCAGTGTCCAGTTCTGGGCTCCACAGGACAAGAGACATGGAGCTCCTGAAGGGGGTCCAGCAAAGGGCTACAAGATTATTAAAGGACTGGAGCACCTCACTTATGAGGAAAGGCTGAGGGAGCCAAACCTGTTCAGCCTTGAGAAGAGGTAACTGAGAGGGGACCTCATCAATGTCTGTGAGTATCTGGAGGGTGTCAAGAGGAAGAATCCAGGCTCTGCTCAGTGCTGCCGAGTGATAGATAGGACAAGAGGCAATGGGCACAAATTGAAGCACAGAAAGTTCCACCTCAGTATGAGGAAGAACTTCTTTACTGTGCAAGTGGTGGAACACTGGAACAGATTGCCCAGAAAATTCTGTGATGCTGTGTCATGCAACCTTGTCTTCACACATTAGACAAGCATAAATGTGTATATGTTAATTATATGACTATACACAACAGGACATTTTTCTCATGCAGTTCAGAGAATGGAAATGCTTTGGAGTAAGTCAGTAATGTACTAAAGTTAATTGTTAACTGCAAGGTCCATGTAATTGGTTACAGAAACTGGAACATGCATGCTAAACATAACAAGAGACTATAAGTATAAAAATGGGTGTCATGAATGTAAGACCTAAGTAGTGTCCTGGAGAATTGGATTCTGGATTTGCGTCCATAATGTAACTTCTGACATCCAGATTGCATTTCAGTTTCTAAACCCTAGACATACATGCTCCAAAATTCTAATCTGATATCTCTAGCAGGTATCACGCCAATGTGCACCCCAGTCACGGGCTATGTTTTGAAGAATTAGATGTCAAATTCCAAGATGTTGGGATGTAGCTATGTGGATTGAGTTCTCAAGAGTCTGGAAAAAAGGCTGAAAAAAAATGAGGTAGTGAACTGTTGCAAAATGCATTATTCAATGCACAGCCCTCCTTATTCACAAGAGGCAACAGAGCACTTACTTCAATGACTGTGATTGTGAAATGCAATATAACAGCTAGGCATACTAAGGTTAGGTGTAGTTGGGATGAATTCACGTTCTTAATTCCTGCAGAAATGGCTTGCTTATGGCTTGCTCAGAGTAGTATGAAGCTGACAGATTATATACCACCACAGTTGACTGGTCCTCTAATTTATACCATTCAGTGTATTAATACACATACCCAGGATCCCAAATAGACAGGTAGAAAAGGCTCTTTCCTCTGTTGTAGAAAGAAAATAACCATTAAAGCGAACACATAAGGTGGCAAGCCTCCCTCTTCGGGACGATCAACACAGCACAACTGTAAAAACAAATTGTGCAGTCATTAAAGTTTCAAGCGATACCATGAAAAATAGTCTTTTAATTAGTCTTCAGAAGTCTGTCACATTAAATACTGACAGAAATTCAGACATCTTTGGGCTCTTACCAGATGGAATTCATTCTCAAGGCCTGCATATTTACTGCATTTATATTACTATATAACAATATAAATGTATAACATTTTCAGTGTTAAGAGCTGTATGATGCAGACTGGCAAAACAGGCAGCTTACAGCACATTTGCAAAAAATGATGACTCCTTTTGCATAGATACAGTACAAGTAAAAAGTTTTTCAATTTTTTAAATTAAATATTTTAATTTCAGGCACACAAAGTTTTAGAACAAGTTATGTTAAATCACATGACGGTTCTCATCTACAATAGACACAAGCAGTTTTTTCCTTATTTTTTTTCATGATGGATGAAGTTTGTGGAAAACCAGCAATTCCATTTCATATACATTCCTCTGACTGTTTTGGTAACAGAGCAAGATACTTACAGTCTGTGTGCCACTGAATGAAGCTTGAAATTCTACTTCTGAAATTTAGTGGAACATTATCACACACAAATGATAGCTATATAATTTATAAAATTTACAATTTATAAAAATCTATGTCCTTATCCCAACTCTTTTTCCAATGACTGTTTCAACAACTGTTTTCTAAACTGCAACTACAGGCATAGTATCAAAGTTCATTCAATATTTATTCAGAGATGAGGGAATACAAATGACTCTTACCTTTGCCCAATACCTGAAGGCAATCACTAAAGGTACAACACCAGGTTCCAGCTTTCCAATTGTAGCCAAATGGTTTGCTGTCAGACAAGCATTCTCATTCCCTGCACTCACTTTACAAAGAAGGCCACTAAAACCCAAAAAGAAACAAAAGATCTTGAAGATTTTGTAAGAACACCCATAGATCAAGTAATATCTCACAGAACAGTGTAACAGAAGGCTGTAAGGAAAGACTTGACAGCCTCTCAAAGACAGCGTCTCTGCATGAAAAGCAGCATGCAATACTAATTTGATTTATGGTTAGGTTGAGAATATATGCATTATAATTTTCTGTACAAGTGTTTTAAAATACAATTAAAATTTTAGGGTTTTTTCCTAATTATATTAATTCACTGAATTGAAAAACTTACAGTATTAATTTCCTTCATGAAACAAAAATATCTTCCCATACCACACCCACCAGAAAAGAGTTTCTATGCTGTTTGCACAGAACAGGAAATATTTTTAAACAATGAAAAATCAAGACAGCAGCAAATAACTGGTAATATTTTTATCAGTAGCTGTTTATAGAATGTTTCATGAATCTTAATTGATATTCATTAAATGGGCAAAATAAAGTATCTTTCACTGTGTTCTCAGAGTATTAGCGAAGCTAAGCAAACTGTTCTTATCCTTACAGAAATCCATAATTTAATATGGTATGTACACTACCTATAAGAAAGGAAAGTTTCTGCTTAAGCAATTATCCCAAATGGAAGGGTAAGGGTACATGCTGGAAGCCACAATGGTTGAAGGGGTTGGGAAATACACAGCTGAGGACAGAACAACCCTTACCCTCTTATTCTAGGCTAGGAATGACTTGCCCATGAGTATTAGTTTGTGTTTCAAGATCCATGGAACTGTAATAATTTAGTACAGAAACGTCATTTATCAGATGTTGGTAATATAATTTACATTGCTATATACTATTAGAACACACAAAGTGACAACCGAGACCTTTGCTTTTCTCTGCACACCACCACTGGTATTCTAGCATGGAAATCTGCATCAACTTCCGTAAAAGATTCTAGTGGAAGAAAGAAAAGAAGAAGCCACATTAAACACAGTGTTGACAAAAAATGTGTTGAACTGGACGCAACTATAGCGGTACAGGTAGAATTTCAGCTTCCAATACAATGGCTAATTTTGAGAATAATAAAGTACATGTGATGATTTACAAGAGTGACAGGAGTAATTTAAGTGTTTTACATGTGACAGGAAGAGTATGGTCTATACAGTAAGCACTATTAAGAAAATACTGAAGAAACCCAGAACTTTTCAAAATTAATATATTCACAGTAGATGTAATTACAGAGGTATATTTTGGTTAAGAGTTGGTTTCAGTAATTCAGGCATACAGACAGACCAAAGACACCCACAGAACCACGTTAGTGTGAAAAATAAAAAACCAGAGTGTTATGTCACTACTATACAGAAGTTTGTTTTCTCTGGTTATCTGACAATGCTTTATGTAAGTATAGAACAGGCTTGCCTTCATGATGCAATATCCTTTTGCTATGACTTTTCTAGTTTTTTTCCTATTATTCTTTATATATTTTTCTAAACATTTTAATCTTAACACATTTTAATCTTAACACTAAAGAAGTACAAATGCCACTGTGGTCCTTTCTCTGAGTGGTATTTATTCAAACTGGACTTATTTTTTGATGCCTCACTGTTTCACCGGGCCAGGAAGAGAGGAAACTATCAAACAATTTTAGATACTCAACTCAAAAATTCTGAAGTGGCAAGGTTTTCATGATTTACCTAGCCAACTGGACACCTAATTTCATTAGAAAGTATCTTGCTTTTGCCACTGGGTTCCCTCGAACACCTAATGCCCTATCCCTGTATCTTCTCACTCATAGAGAAGACTTTGTGCAACATGTTAATGCAATTATTACTTACTCTTAAGATGCATTAGAGATCCTAACTTCTTACAAGTCTTCATTCTCTTCATTCCTCTAATCTGACTGAAAAATAACCCCATTCTCCAAGATCATAATGGTCATTTGACCAGACAGTAAAATGCACGTACAACGACAGTTGGGGTTGGCAGTGAGTAAAAATTAGGTCAGTAAACGTACATGTTTTGAACCATATGATCTGATTTTCCAACTGTGGGCAGAAAGCAAGGCAAGAAAGCAGGAAAGCTACTTTTTGCAATCTGCATGTAAAAAGAACAGAATTTTCCCCCACCCATATTTTCTTTTTTTTTTTTTGCCACCATATGCTTGAATTGGTTTCATTAAGTGCATTTTTTTTACTAACTCAAACTTTACTTCCCTGTATTAATGCACAGAGTTGCATTAATTGCCTGAAAAAACCCCCATGTGCCTGTAGGCAGTCACTGGCACGTGGCCTCACTGCACTAACAGACGCGTGCACACACCTACAGGAAAAGAGACCGCAGTGTGAAAGTACATGACTGGGTTTCTGTTACATGTTAAAGAGCTTAGGCTACTTTCTGTACTATGCATGGCCAATAGAGCAGGCTGGGGAAAGAAAGGCAGCAGAGTCTACCTTATGTGCGATGACATCTTCACTAACAATGTAGAAGAAAGCTTCCACTAGCACTATTTTCTCACATCATTGCAAAAAATGGAATGTCAGCCCCCATAACGCTGAATACCTAATCAAAAGCAGTACTGCCAATGTATTCTTTCCTGCAGTAATTGGCAGTCTCACATCTTTCTAAAAAAAGAATAGCATGTGGTGTACCTGTTCAACAGAGGTGAAATTCAACAATACCAAGCAGTAATAGTTTAATGGAATTGAGAAGGCAGCAATCTTTTCTTACCACTGTTCTGGAGACTTTCTTGCACAAGTAAGAGAACATCTGGTTGACTCATCTGTCAATAAAAGGAATAAAGCTGTTGTCATATCAATCATCTGTCAAAAAGGTGATTTTCTACAACTTAAATTTAAAACCACCTCGAGGTGTATTTGACTGTTATTAAATTGTATCAAAAGGAACAGGTACTCTGCTTATTTTGATAGAAAAAGAATAATCCTGCAGTTAATTGTAAGTAAAGTTATTTTTACCTCTATCAAAGACTTGGTTGTGGTAAAAAAAAAAAAGCACACCAACAGAATTACTATTTCAATGTGCTTAAATATGTCTGCATTCTGACATAGTGGATTTACATCATGTCAAAGACTGGAATTAAAGCTTTTTAAAGTTATATGCACTTTCTGAATTTGAATCATTCTTTGTTTCCTAAAGGAAATGCAAAATTCTAACAATGGGACTACCAAATCAGCTACAGCAGGAATAAGTTTAAGTATGGAATCAAGTCCTTAATTCCTTTACAATGTTCAAGCACAAAGACGCATAGAAACAATTAACATGACAATTCAAGACTTCAAATTACTCCACATATAAATAACATAATATGGTTTTGTGCCTCAAATATAACCAAGTAGTCAAAATGTGCATATGTGAATATCAGTACAGAAACAAGATCACAGAAGTGCCATTTAATCCAGTTGTAAAAGAAGATAAATAATTATCTGTCTCACAGGACTGCTAGAGTACAGATGTTTTAAGTGTTTTCAGAAGGAAGTTTCAATTAACATAAAGCTGTCATTATACTGTCTGATCACTACTGTTCTATGGTAAAAGGAATGTTATTTTAAGACCAGAACTGCTCTGGTTTACCCAATGGGCTTTTAGAAAAAGTGTTACTACCACACTGTAAAATAGATTTAAAATATAATCTACATAAAGATGCAAACATTCAAAACCACTGAGACATACTTAATAAAATGGCCTTACTTACACTGGCAGGAAACTGGGTATCAATGTTTATGTCTGAAGTTTTGAAACCAAATCTGCTATAGGAAGAGCCATACAATCTTAATGAACACTCTGAAACAAAAACAATGATACTTCATTTACACTATGCCTTACTCTAAATAGGTAGCTACTATATAGTATCATTAACAGATCTTAAACCTGGTTTTGACAACCACAGGAAAAGAGGACAGATCTTCCTACAGCCCAGAACTCTTAGTGAATCCTGCCTTCCATGCTGTTGGTAGTAAAGCTGTATCATGAAGGTCAAATCCTCCCCACATCCTTTTCATCTTCATGTTTTACTACAGGTCTGTTTGAGTCATGAGCACCATTGTAGTTTAATTCTGAAACAGGGTGATATTCCTACACCATGTCGCTCAACAGGCTAGTAACTAAATAGGCTGTTTTAGAATTCTGAGAGCCACGGTTTTTAATTAAGTTTTAATTTCATAAGCTGTTGAGGATTTTTCTTTTCTTGGTTGATTTCTTTTTGATTTGTTCAGTTTTTGTTGCTGTTGGTTTAAGTTGGCATATCTAACGCTTAAAGCAAATTGCAAATAATACCTGGCAATTTTTCACGCAGCAAGTTTTCCATCACTGTTTTGATGTTGAGCCTTTCTTCTAGATCTTCACTATTTAAGCCAAACTCATGCACTACATTTTCAATAGCAACACCAATAGCTTCTGTCTGGGAAGGCGTCGGAGGAGGAAGAGCGATCAGCAGTTGTTCTTCTTGCTTTTCCTTTCAAGATAGTAAGACTGATGTTTAAAAGATTTTCTTGAGTTGCTTAACATGCTAGAATGGATGCTAACGATTTATCCCAAGTAACACCACCACCAACACCGCATGCTTTCGAGAAAATCAAGCAATTGGAAACAATAACGAATCAGATAATCCAGGAGCCTTCAGTAATATTCAGAGGTATATATACATATATTTAGCATGTTAAAAATAAAAATTATCAATTCTTTCATCACCTATAAAGTGTGAAAAGGTAGGAGCTAAAGAGGAAGAAACAGAAAGTCTGCAGAAGACATATTTTTGTCCACTTTAAGCAGAGAAAGTAGAAGGAACAGAAAATATTTTAAAAATTAAAAGCAAAACTGATGTTATGCAGGGAGTTATTTTGATCTTTATGTTCAAAACAAACCTCTTTACATATAAACAAACCTGTAATACTTCACAAGTGCTTAATTTTTACAGTATTTCTGAACAGAAATATTCACTCTGCCATACAGGTTATAATTTCTAATTCTGCCATACCAACTGTACTTGCTTATTGCTACACCTCATTGCAAAGTCCAGGTCCCAAGCTCACTCTTTTTATTAGTAACACTAAGTAATAGTTTTTAAAAAGATTGAAATATGGTAAAACTAAATGTGGAATTATTTCAAAATCAGTGCAGTTCTATTGTCATTAGTGAGGTGAGGAAGATTTCATTAAACTACAGTCGATACATCAATTTGTGCTTAACTCACCTTTAAGCTTTTCTTGTGTCTTTTTTCTTTAATATGCTTATGAGCAAAAGCCACTGACTCAATCAAAACATCACACAATTTGCAGGTATATTTTGCTGACGGGTAGCTTCGAGCTTGCTAAAACAAAGATAATAAAAAAAACACCCTAATATATATAAAAATATTACCTTCATTCAGTACCCTTGCTAAGTTGAATGACTAACTCTGAAATCCACACCCATTCACTTTAGCTTCCCTAACTCCCTATCTGCAGTCAAAAAGTTTGCACATCAAATATACTGTCAGAAGAATGATACTGTGTCAATCACACCTAACACCTTGTCTTTTACAGAAGAAAATACCCAATGCCCATGGAAGAATGTATTAACTGCTCCAGCATTTTAGTTAAGATCTGACTTTACTCCATGAGCTCAAGGAGCAGACAGTTTTTGAGCTTGAATTGTTTCAATATTGCAGCAAAAATACCCAAAAGATGATCTGTCTTCTCTACAATTCAATAACAACAGTTCTGTTATTTAAACTCTGTAACTAAACTTTCTAGCTACAATTGAAGATATTGCTGTGTACCCTCTACATTGCACTTAGAGGCAAAAAAAATAGTAGGTCTAAACAAGTAAAGACAGTGGCACCTTCTTCAGTCTATAAATGCAGTCTCGCTTCAATCGTTCCTCAGCTTGCTGTAGTCCCAGAAGTTCTTTGGCCGACAGCACAGATTCATCTATGACTGGACCATCCACTTCATCTTGATCATACGCATCTTTTCTAGTTCTTCTCGATCTTCTTGGTTTTCTAAGTTTCTTCATTTCTTGTAAAGGGTTATGAGAGCAAATATATCAAATAACTGCAAAGTGCCATACAGCAATTTTTAAAATTTTTCCTTAATTAACATTCTACTTACATGTGAGTTGAAGAAGACACAACACACCTACCTTGTATGGTTTCATAATCTGTTCTGTGCAAGTCTGATAATACTAAGAGTGTATATTAGAATCCTAACCTGTAGTACCTTTGTTCCAAACTACAAATAAACCAACTAATTTGTTCTACTGAAGACAATTACCGTATTTAGATACCTTTATTAAAATCAGAAAAAAACCCCCCAAACGTAAATGCAATAGATTTCACTGCCTAGCTGAGATGTACCTGCATGTCACTATAATGAAACGACAGACTATATTCAAAGATTTCAGGATGCCTCGTCAGGCTTTGGTAGGCGATTAAGATAGACTATGAATATCACAGAATTAAAAAGTGTAAGTCAATTTGAATCATTTGTAAGAGTTAGCAGCACTATAATATAGCACTATCATGGCTTAGCTGGCATATAACAATTTATTAACAGGGGATTATTACTGGTGATAATGCCATTTGCCTTCCAATTAAACCAGGATATGGATCAGTATTACCTTCACAATATTAAATAGACAAGTGAAAAAAATAAGAACCACTGCTGGCTACGAAGAATAAAGAATGGACTTTGTAAGTATTTGGACAAATTGCCTAATAAAGCTGCAAAACTGTCATAAGAATAATGCTTACAAAGCTTGTTGTGTTTACAGCAAGAGTTCTGGAGCAAATGAATGTAAATATTAATTATCACTTCTACTTTTAAGCAGATTTTGTCATCATTTTGAAGCAGAAGTTGATACGGGCCCGAAGCCAATACCTGTAAAAATAATCTCAGGGATGAACCTACACATGTCAGATTTTCACACGACTTCAGATCACATCTTAATCTTTCACTTGTACAGCTATACAGGATGTCCTGATGCAAGGAATTTCTTAAGTTCCCTTCTCCTAAGAAAGTTTATGGAACTTCCTTAGGCTCCCAAACCTTTATGATAGCATGAAGCTTTAATTTGTAATAATTAAAAAAAGACCAAAAAAAATTCCCAGACAACTGTGCTACCAAATAAATTTACAAGGTTTCTTTCCTGTGACTACAGTCTTTATCTCTAATAATTGGCAAAAGGGAAACAACACAGTTGTGGATTTTTAACCAGTTATTTCATTCAGTTCCCTAAGCAGCATGCCCGTCCTAGTGGTGTAAACAGGGCCACGACAAGAATGGTAATATTATTTTTTTCTTTCAGCAGGAGCACAAGTTTAAGCTGGAATAAACAGAACTAAGGCTTAATAAGTTGCAGGGACAGTACTCCAAAGGAACCTCACAGGAGCAGAAACAGAAGTCTGAGCTTCTGAACCTTGCACGTCCTTTCCATTTTTGCACTGACACTCCTGCTGTAATTCCTAAGACGTGCCACACTGGTTTGACTACATTTTTAACCAATCAGTGTAGACAGAACCTGAAGGTGTATTAATGCCTTCATAGAAAAGCCTGTGACAACTACCTACGTATCAATTATTTCTGTAACCAGTAAGTAACCTTAAAAAAATTACAAACTAAATAAATACTTCTAATAGTTGGTAATTACAGTAGTGACTCATCTAATTATAGGTTAATGATTAAACGAAGTATTAAATGCAAGTTAAAGATAAAGCTCCTGCAGAAAAATCACTCTCAGAGGTCTGGTAAACTTCCTTATGAGCTACAGTAAAAAAGACATGAAGGCAATGGAAAGGACAACTGCACAAAATATTTCAATTAAATGCTAAAAGAAACATTTCTAGTAGTTCTTTGCTACTTGACATAGAAGTGGAACTTCTGAAGGGACCTCAAAAGGTGAGCTACGCCACGCCTGTGATTCAGGGCAGATGAAATGAACTCCGTCAAACCTAAGCAATGCTCAACTAACCTGTTCTTAAAGGCCTTCAGGTACCTTTTCCATGAGCTGCCCAGAAAACCTCTCCCATACTTCCCTGGCTTTATCATTATTTGCCATTTATTCCTCATCTGAACTGTTCTTGCTCAATTTTAGGCCCATTGCTTTGTGTCCCATCTATTGGAAAGAAACAAGACAGTTTACTACAGCATCTTTTTACAATCTTTCTAGACTGAAGAAGATCGTTACTATGCCTCCCTACACTTTCATTCTGTAGAAAGATTAGGCACTGTTCAGTTTGAGGAGCTTCTGTTTTCTGGGCGTCTTGGCAATCTTCTTGCTCTTCTTTGGACTGCTTCCATTTTATTCATACAAGTGTGGTGCCAAAACTGGACAAAGTACTGCAACTGAGTTTACAAAAGACTCAGAAAAAGGGCTAATTGAGCTTGCAGTGTTTTTTCACACCTCACAACACTGTGACACTGACTACTCATTATTGTCTTCTGATACACTATGATTTCAGATTATTCTCTGAAAAAAAATACTACCTTAAAGTAACTTTTCCCCCTTTATTTGTACAATTGATATTCCTACTTAAACAATGGCATTTGCACATCCTTTATATTTCATCCTATATGTAGGTCATTTCACCAATTGTGGAAAGTTATTTTAATTGGCCTTCCTGCTTTTCTGCATTCTGTTCCAACCGGCTCCACAGCGTATTCAATTTTCATAGCACACAATTAATAACCATGCTGTCTTCATTCATCACTAGAGTAGCATAATAAACATTGAATGGAACAGAATTCTCAGTAGATGTTTGCTCACTACTTCTTAAAATTTTGACAAAATCTTTAGTATTTTCTTAGTGCAGTTACCTAATTAGCTCTGCAAATCTCTTACATTAATTTAACCCAGAGAGTCTTCCTCTAGTTTACTTACAAAACTGTCAATAAGAGTATCTAAAGTAGTACAGTACTTGTACCAGCAATATCTACTAACTGTTTTTCCCACGTCCACAGGACTGATCACTATTTTAAAGAAATAAATCAGGGCTTGGCATATATTTTCCTTAACAAATCCATAGCTACTACTACGTATCTTTGTTACCTTTTAAATACTTACAGTATATTACAGTATTTGTTCCAAAATGGACTCCCAAGATTAAAGTCGCACACCAGTTATTTTAATTCCACTTTTAAGAGACACCTGCCCTTTCCTGTAATCAGTAGCTCACTTCCCCTGAGTAAGTTCTCAAACATGATTGCCAGTGGTTCCAAAAATCAGTTTCAGTGAGTTCCTGAATTTTCACTGAAAAAAGTTCACTAGATCCAGTAAATTGAAGAACAAACTTGTGAAAGCATTCTACTCTGCTCTCTCCTCTTAGGAGTTTGAGCTGTGTGCAGCTTACTTCTAACAATGAGAGACACTAGGCACTTACTCAGAGTTTATCTTTTAAATGACACTAATATCAAGGGAAAGGACATTTAATTCCTGGACTTCCTGATATCAGCGAGCAACAGTTTTTCTTCTCATCAGGGGGTCAGACCAATTATGTCTTTGATTCCCACATTTAAAACGAAACAGACTGCTTGTCAACTGGCATTCTGTGTTAGCAGCACCACATCTGTGCCTTAGTCTTTCTTATCTAATTATATTCTCTATATTCTTTCAAGCTTCCTTTTCCTGCTTTACTTGCATTCAATGAAGGTATTACAGTATCGATCACTTTATCCTCCCTTGGCCTGTCCTTCCTTGCAATTCAATCCTTTGGCTTTGTACTCTTGTTGTTAGCACCAACTGCCCACAGGGAAGTTCAACATGTATGGAGAACTAAACTTTTATTATTGCTGTATTAAGTTCTCACAATACTGACAAGGCACTGTTTTCAATCTTCATTAAGACATGTCATTACAGACCTCATCGGTACCTCCATAAATCTTACCCTGTATCAACTTAATTGAAACGTCCCTTTGCAGCCTTGACAGATTCCATCAAATTGGATAGGGAAAACTGCAAACAGGAGCAGTACACAAATGCTCAATTACTTACTCCTACTGCTCACAACCTAAATTACAAAGACAACAAAATCTATAAAACAAGTTCTGTATCATTTGCTGTAACAATTTGTTTAAAGTGCTGCAGTACAGTGCAGTCAACGATTTGCAATACGTGAGAGAACAAAAATGCTTTTTTGCTTTAATAGCAAATCTTAAAATTTACTTTTCAGTAACAGATGTAGGAAGCTACTTTATTGGATAGCTATGTAGAAACAAACAAACAAACAAACATGTCGATTACCAGAACTTCCTTTCTGCACGTTTGGCGCATCTTTGCTCACTACGTCTTCCTGAAGTTGCCGTCCTATGTTTCTGCTTCCGGCACCGTCCACCTCATTAAAAGAGTCCTGTCTTGTCCTGCTATGCACAGGAATCCAGGCAACAGATCGGTATTCTCTCCAGGTGTCAGAAGTACTGTGGTGGTCATCAGATACCCACTTCTTCATTTGGTCTCTTTGGATATCATTTAACTTTGACCCTTGACCATAAGTTGTGTTTTTAAGTGAATTTGCACTACTCAAAACACTACATGGCCCTCGCCTGGGACTGCTTCCATAACGACCTGGAGTTCCCTTTTTCTTTTGCAGGCTGGTATCTATTTTACTGCCATAGCCATTTCCATATTCATGGTAGTCTTTCTGTAAGGGACTTTCTTTTAAACCTTCTTGATGCAAAATTTCCTGTTCCTTATTTTGTTTGGCAAAGCAAGGTTTTGCAGCATCTCCCATGGTTATTGCTGTTCAATTTAGTGATTCCCACCTAGAAATCAAAAAATTAAAAGCTGTATTTTAAAATCAGTCAAGCAATATACACTGGCTATTAATAGCTATGAAAATCTCAACAATCAAAGCCCTGGCTTGAACTAAGGCAAGAAACGGCAGTCCAAAACTCAGCTAGGTCTCTTCTCTTAGAATGTCTAACACCTATGGGTGGTTCATAAAATGCAGACAGCCTGTAGCTTTTCTGGGCACTAAGATCTAGATGCCTTTAGGACAGATAGCAAGTTTTAAGAGTGTACATCTCAACTCAGTACAGGGAAGCTTTGAAAGAATGGCTGAAGGAATTTTGTGGCATGTAGGTTATGTAGGAGGCAACAACCAGGATGGCCCCAAGGCCATTGTACATAGGTGAATATTCCTCTTTGCCCACAGTAGACACTGCTCACCTTGTTAAGAATGAGAATTGTGATGTTCAGAGGAGACAGAGATGCAGAAGTTGAGTTGCAATCTAGCTGCCAGGCAAATATGATACAATGATTTAGAAACAATGTGCAATCTGCACATTTTAACCAGACCACCATCACGAGGTCTCACATTACTTAGTAATAAGCACTCCTATCTCATGTTATTTTACCATTTTCTGAATCATCTGGGCCACTGATTTGCTTGTGTATCTACCCCCTTTCCCCCAGTTACATCCATGTCCTTAATTGCAACACACTTCCACAGAGCTCTAACTCCAATGCTGCCTGTAAGCCATGTGGACTGTGAAAGGGGGAACTACCAGAAAAGACTGGATAAAGCATGTTAAGCAGGAATGGTCTCATCAACACTGAATACTTTACGATTAAAATACAGCCACACACAACCAAACAAAAAAAGGTTACTCTTTCAAAATATGTGCCAGTACATAAGGATGCAGAGAAAGCTGCATGTAAAGCAATGTAAAGGACATTTTCAAAAAGAACTTAAAACATTAGAAAGTGATCTTCCTTGGCTTTAATATGGGAGTAGGGTACCTGATTTGCTTATCTTTTTTTAAGCTCTGCAGGCCACAGAGGCACTTTTAGGCATCTCAATGTCTGCTTTCTGTAGGCCTGAGGCTTTTAGTGTTTATGCCCCTCTTAAGAGGGTTTTTTGCTCCTACACAAGCAACAAAAAAGTAGGATTCCTGTCCTAAAGATCAGAATTCTTTCCCAGTTATGTACATCTGTGGAAATGCAGCTACTCCAGCTAAAAGCTGAAAGCAAAGTTTCAAACGCACGAAGTGTACCTGCTTTCTATTTTAGGAAAGAAACTGCTGTCAAACCCGAATTTCAGAGTGACCTAAACCCAGCCTATTTTAGAGTTATCCTCAGAAGCAACGCCCACACCCTGCCGGCAGGCTGGATGACGACACCTCCCTGCACTGGAAGGAAGCAGAAAGTCAAAGTTTACATTCGCCTCCAGTTTCCAGCCAGGACTGGAAGTGCGAGCCTGGCGTGGGCAGCGGGAAGGGGGGCTGCGCTGGGGGGTCAGCGGCATCGCAGGTGGACACGACACGGCTGCCTGCGGGGCCAGAAGCATCAGGCAGCGCCGGCCAAGTTGCCAGCGGGTCCCAGGCGGAGGTGTTACGATACCGGCGCAGAAAATACACTTCGTGGACCAAGGCTCCCTTGACCCCACGCCGCAGTTCCCGGCTCGCTCCTCCCCGTCTTCCCACCAGCTGACGAAGATCCCCAGCCTCCTCCTGCCGACTCCCGACCCCGGTGCAAGGACTGCGCAGCATTCCCCGCCCGCGCCGCCTCAGTCGGACACAGCCCGCGAGCAGAGGGGCTGCGGCAGGGCCGGGCGGGGAGCGATGTAGGGAGGGAGAGAGGGAGGCACAGGGGCGGGCGACGGGGGCAAGACGCGGGCGGACACCGCCCGCCGCCGGGAAAGGCCTCACCCGGCCGTCGGCCGCCAAGGGAAGGGCACTCACCGCCCGCTACCGCCGGCCGGCCCGCCGCCCACGGCTCGCCATTGCACCGCGACGGAAGCAGCGCCGGTCCCTCGGCTCGCTCTTTTAGCGCGAGTCTTCCGGCAGCGCGGGCCCGCCCCCCGCGGCCGGCGGGGCGGGGCGGGGCGGGAGAGGGCAGAACGTCGTGGTGCGGAGCGTCCGACGCAGAGGGTTGCGGAAAGGTCGTGTGAGCGAACGCCGACGTGTCGAGTAAACCATGGCACTGAGTGACACGTCCAGTCTTTCCTTAAACTTCCAGAGATGGTGAGCTTCACCACGTCCCTGGGCTGCTCATTCCAATGTCTAATCATCCTTTCTGTGAAGAAATTCCTCCTGATGTACAATCCGAATCTCCCTTATTACAGTTTGAGGCTGTGTCCTCTTGTTCTCTCACTTGTTGCCTCTGAAAGGGGTTCCTTTTAGGGAGTTGTAGAGAGCAATAAGGTCACCCCTGAGCCTCATTTTCTCCAGGCTAAATATCCCCAGCTCCCTCAGTCACTTCTCCTAAGACTGGTGCTCCAGACCCTTCCCCAGCTCTGTTGCCTTTCTCTGGACATGTTCCAGCACTTCAATGTCTGTGAGGAGCCCCAATCTGAACACATGATTTGAGGTGCAGCCTCACCAGTGCCCAGTTGAGGGGAACGATCACTGCCCTTGTCCTGCTGGACACACTGTTCCTCATACAGGCCAGGATGTCATTGGTCTTCTTGGTCATTGAAGAGGTGAATCATGAGCATTGCAGTTATCTCCCAGGAAGTGCAATGGAAAATAAATGGATTGGCACAGCGGTCACAAAACCAGTACAATATAAGCAAAAACTGCATAATAGTTCTGAATGTAGTGTTGTTACAGTGGCTCTCCTGTGAGAAAACTGAAGACATTACTGCACTGCTGGGTACCAAACCAAACCCGTTCATACAGCCTTGTATGTCTCATCAAACCAGTCCTCTGGATGAAGTAACTAATGTTCAGAGCAAATTACTCATGAGAAACAAAATTACAAATTACAGGAAGTGGTAAAACCCAGGGCAGGTGGGGAAATGGACACATGCCAGGTTTCCTGTAGAAAAAACCCTTCTACTTCCCATCTCACTAAGTTGCCCTTCTCACTGGATTAAGCTGCTTGTGTATTTTGTGAATATTGCTTGCACTTGCTCATCCTTTTCCTCTTACAGCTTCATCCTGTAGGAAGCATGCCCTCTTCATTACCTAATTACCAGCTTGTTTAGAAGGGTCTCTTCTTGCCACTCTTTTGCTTTCATATTTGCAGAAAAGAGGTACTCTTAACAAACCTCATGATATGGTCCCTATGACAAATCACCTTGTTCCAATTCAGATTTCCTGAGCAAAGTGTGTAAAACTAAACAGGTTTTGAGACAGGTAAATAGCAGAGACTTCCCAAAATAATTTATGGTACCTTTCCAATATGGGATTTTATAGCCTAATACTTTGCATTAACAGTTGAAAGATACTTTTGCCTTCCCCTCTATTACCCTTTCCTGGTAAGACACTTTCTGGAGAGGGCTTGACATGGCAGGCTATCATAACTTACCAAAACAATTGCTGTAAGCAAGTGTGGCAGGGGTACCAAACACAAAAACATTTCTGAACCCTGTCTTGCCTCCTTCTTGCATGAAATTATTGAGTGGCTGCAGGCTCGGCATGTTTCATGTCACAGTGACTGTGGTGGGTCAAATAATTTTTGATCTTATGAAAGCTGGTCTTATGAAAGCTTCTCACTAGTGCACCCATGCAACACTGTCTAAAGTTTCTGTCATTTTAATGAAAATAAAATTCCTGTGACTTTTATAAAACTTGCAGATTCTGGTTTAAATTTCAATTAGATAGATGATTGTATACTCAAATACTAGCATTTTCTATGCCAGACAAAAATAAGAGGAAATGAGCTAAAACGGTCATATGTCCTAAACACACATGCTGTTTGGAAAGCCTAAATTTTGATCAGCTGAGATTTTTTTCCTGAATAGGTAGCATGAGGATACAATTGGTCAGTTTTTGTGAGGAAAAGTTAACATACTGAATACAAATAGACTGAAATAGGAGAGGCAACTAGCAGATTTTGCTAAATTAACAAATAAAATAAGACAGAGAAATTGAAAAATAGTAAAAGAGTACAACTCACAAAATCAAAGAAGATCATCCAGATGAATATAAATGATAAGACTGAGCTTAAAGATCAAGTCGCAGTACTGGGCATCACAAAATCATATTTTATTTTTGAAGAAATGTAGTCTCTGGAATTTTTTGAGTGTTGATCTTGAATCTGCTGCAGACATTTTGTTCCAGCTTAAAGCAAGTCACTACATTCCCAGTTTATCCAATTTCAGCAAACAAGTATTTTATATATATTTTAAATAGCTGTTGTTTTGTTTTGCTGTTCTACAAAAGATACTGTTTTTCTTTATGAAAGTTTGTTCACCAAGAAATAAAGCATCACATTTTTCTGTGTTTTTGTGAGACAAACTGGCCAGTTTGGGATTTTACTTGTACCATACTTGTGCTAATGGGGATGGGATTGGCCAGACACGGGAGTGGTAGGAAGCAGAGGTAGACTACCTGTTTTGACTGTGACTCAGACATCTCTTAGAGCCTCACCCCATACCTGCTGTCTTTGTCACCTCAGCATTTTACTGTTGTAACACTCTCCGTCTCAAAAAGCTCCTAGAAGCACTGACAATGTTGCTGTTTGTCTTCATCAGTGAAAGATTGCATCACTTACAGATGAAGCAGAAAACCTGTCTGCTAGATATTTTATGGTGAGGTTTCCTGGAAGACAGTGGATCTGACCATTTACACCCAAAAAGAAATTGGCTGAATGTGGTGTCCTCTTCCAACATCTTGTGCATCCCTAGACTTCTTGCTTAACGGATGGTATGAGGCCTTGATGCTGTGTAAGTGCTACTTAGCAGTAACTAAAATATCTCTGTAATATCAACACTGTTTCCAGCATACATTCAAAACATTGCCCCCATGAAGAAATCTAATTCTAGGCTAGCCCAGGCCAATACATTCTCCACCCATTTTTCCATACCTTTTATGTAATGGTCAGGTCTTACCCTATCTCAATACATCCCCTTTCACCATGAAATGACTGTGAAATGTCCATAATTATCCACAAAATACTCATTGTGTTTATGTGGCCTATGACTTTGGGCTCCATCTGTGATGGTGGTCACTCAGGATGGGAGAAATAGTGTGTTGCATTAAGTTTTTTGGCACCAAAGCCAGCTCAGGTCAGGTCACTGCTGCACTGGCACTGTTTATGATATTCATCCTTCATTCCTCAGGTAGTTTCTGCAGTAGGACTTTCTGTAACATCCAACTCGAGTTGTGGTTTACAACAACTTAAAAGTATATCCATTACATTCTCCAGCCCTGGTTCCTTTAGACTAGGCTGTAAGTTTTAACCTGACAATGAATTCCCACTCTTGCCTCTAGCTTTGCTAGCAGTGAGAGTTTCTGCTATAATACCTTCAATATATGACAGCCACAGCAGTGGTGATACACAGTGTCATGTAACATTGCCATCATACTACTCAAATAGTGAATTATTTTCACCCAGGTGTTGTGGTGGGGGTGAGGTGGTAAGGTGCTGCAACCTTCCAAAAGCGTCTCCGACTGTAGAGAGAGGGAGCCGCTTGGCAAGGCTACTTCCCCGAAGCACGCATACACACGCTGGATAGCTATTCTTTTTAGGGCAGGTTGATGGTAAAGGAGGAGAGAGGGTCTTCGTTTGGGGTTCCACAGAGAAGGTTTATTACTGCCACACACGAAGCAGTCCAGAGACAAAGAGAAGATGAGGGCTACGTGCTGAGGTTAAATATGGGGGCAGAGAGAGCATCAGGGCCAATGATCTGAGGGCACAGGGGTGGTACATAGGCGGGGTCGCGGTCTGGGAGCCAATAAGAGAACTCAGAGGGAGGGACAATAAGGCAAGGGCCAATGGGGGAGCCAGAAAGGGAGAAGGTTCTGGAAGGGATACATATAAGGGAGAAAAGGACTAGGAGGCCAACAGGCCAATCAAATGGGGTACATTAACACAACTTTGCAATGTATCCTGGGAGAGGCTTTTTGGGTCTCCCTAACGAGAGGAAAGTTAGGAGCATTTCCTCCAGGGGTTGAGTGTGGTTCATCTGTCAAGCTCCATGGCCCCCACATCCAGGATTAAATTATCTTGAGGTATACAATTGTACTTCCCCATCTTTCTTCATTGACCAAGTGCAACCAGGTCCTTGAGCAAAAAACATCCCATAAACAGGTTTACGTTTTCATGAAGAAGGGATGATTGTTTCTCTTAGTCAGTTTCTACTGCATACTATTTGGATCTTTTTTTCCTCCATGATGCACAGAGGCCTTGATTGAGCAGGGCCAGGTCAGCTGGCAGTTCATCTAATGTTAACTAGCCATGTGGCTTCTGGTAAATGTGTATCACAATGCTTTAATGTCCCAGCATCTATTACTCTCAGTGTGTTTTTTAAGAACCATTCAGCTTTTCTGGAGGCTGGTGCATGGCAGGCGATGTGATACATCTGGTTGATGTCGTGCCCCTTGACCAGCTTATGAGTTTGCTTCAGAAATGAGTCCGGCCGTCTGATTAAATTCCTTCTGGGGTGCCATGTCACCACAAAACTTGCTCTTTAAGGCCCAGAATAGTAATCTGGGCAGTGGCATATGTCCTGGGTTGTGGATATGTAGTAAAACAAAGTATTCTTCCCCCATCTGCATCAGCCCTGATGAGCTGTTAATGACAGGTCGTTTGCAACAACTGCCCGTGCATGTTTGGCCCCTGGGACTGCAAGCTGGTTAATAAGATAAGAGAAACCCTGTGGTGAGGTAATGCCCCTTTTGGCTTCACAAAAGACACAGCTGGCAGAGCTTCCCCATGGAAGCACCAACAATGATCACACCCACACTGAGGAGGCCATCTCTGTTAATGGGCCATCATGGACAATGGGCAGCTGGAACGACCCAACAGCCCCGAACCTCCCAAACTATCTTATTTCATCATTCCATTGAGAAATGCTCTGCCCTGGGGGAGGTACATGGACATTCCTGCTGGAATATAATGAAGCCTGCCTGGACCCTGGGACACACCCTTCAGCACTAACTCTAGGAGCTGCAGAGGACCACTGCTCTCAGCTGGCTGCAACCACCACCTCCACTGGACTGCAACCACCACTCCCACTGGACTGCACCCACCGCCCAACCGGACTGCAGCCTCCCTGCCTCCCCTGCCTCACCAGCGCCCTGACCCGGGTGTGGCCAGAGCTACACCACAGGAGAACCCGGGTGACAAGCGGGGAGTCTGTTACTGGTGTTTGTTGTTGTTATTGGTGTTGTTTGTTCTGTTGAGTTATATATATATATTTTATTTTTTTTGTAGTAAAGAACTGTTATTCTTTTTCCCACATTTGATCTCAAAAGCCTCGTAATTTTCAAAATGACAGTAATTCAGGGGAGGGGGTGATTCCTTCCACTCCAGGAGGGTTCCTGCTTTCCTTGGCAGATATCTGCCTTTCAAACTAAGACAGCATGGGTCACAGGGTGTGTTTCCAACCATTCAGTAGTCACTTACATCCCTGTAAGCATACAGTGCTTGCCATGGCAAGTTCATAGCAATGTGATACTTTCAGCCTGCCAGGCTTCCCTGTATTGATATTTCAGCCATCTTCTTCAATACCAAAAATGCTTTAGCCACTTAGCTTATTTAATTATGGTGTGATGTCTACATTCATGGATAACCTGTGCAATGGCATCAATGATCAAGTCCATTCCTTGATCAGGAGCCCATTTGTATGTTTCTTATCTTCCTACATGTTCTGATATCATGGGCCCATTGAGATATAAATAGCTCACCCTTATATTCCCAGTTCAGATCCATCTGAATCACTTCAGTTCTAGCAGCCTGGTCCACCTACTCATTGTTTTGTTGTTCTTCAGTGGCAGACCCTTAGGTGTACTTTTACAACCAGGTTTACCACTTGAGCAGCAATATCTCACCACGATTCAATAGCCCAGGTGGGTTTACTTCTGCTCTGCCACCTGCTCGGCTTTCATTGCTGTAGCCACCCCTGGAGCATTTGCCACAATCCATGAGTCTGTGCAGAGATAAAGTACTGGTCATTTTTCTCTTTAAGTAATGGCTAAAGGCAGCTGGAGGGCTTTCTCTTCTGCAAACTGACTCCATTTACCTTGTTCTTCAGCAGTTCTTGTGACTTGTCATATAGGACTCCACACAGCAGTTTATCACCTTTGATATTTTCCTACAATGTGACAGGATCTGTCTGTAAACAAGGCATATTGCTTTTCATTTTCTGATAACTTATACAGTGGGATCTCTTTGGCATGCGTCACCTCCCCTAGTGATACTCTGGACTTTCAGCCATCTGTCCAGTTCATGATCACTTCCAGGATTCCTGGTTGGTTCAGGCTTCCCATGTGATCCCACTGGGTTATTGCAGTGACCCACTTACTCCATATAGCATCATTTGCATGATGTGTACAGGGGAGTCTCCTTTTGAGCCTTCAGAACAGCATGGCAAATCAAGATGCCAGAAGGCACTGTGCTTCGTTATCAACTGGTGGCTCAAATTCCTTCATATGCTGTTAGTATTTCTTTTTTAGTTGGAGTGTAATGGGCTTTAGATCCTCTGTATCCCTGGCTTCAAAACCCTAGGGGTCAAGTGTGAGTTTCTCCGGGTACTTTCTGCCAGACACTCCATGCAGGGCCATTATCCCTGGCTGGGGTATTTTTAACATCTTGTTCTCTTTAGACTGGCCCAAGTCCTACTGCATGAACCATCTCCTATTTGATTTGTTCAAAGGCTTGCTGCTGCTCAGGGCCCCATTTAAAGTTGTTTTTCTTCTGGGTCATGTGATAAGGAGGGTTTACAATCAGACTGTAATCGAGAATATGCATTCTCCAGAAACATACAACACCCAAGAACTTGTGTTTCTTTTTTGTTTGTTGGTGAAGACATAGCTGTTATGTTATTGATCACATCCATTGAGAGATGACAATGCCGATCTTGCCATTTTATTCCTGCAAACTGAATCTCCTGTGCAAGTACTTTGACCTTACTTTGCTCCAAAGTGTCAAAAGTACAATCAACTCTTCTACTCAGCTCAACAGACACTGGGGTAGTAATTTTCCTGGGTGGATGTCTTTTGACTGTTGTTTTACCTTGCAGTACCTGTACATGTGCTTCTAGTCTCCAAGTAGGTTCACCATCCCACTTCCACGTTCCTCCCTCTTATTGCACAGGAAGAACTACTGGGTTGTGCGCATTGTGTGCCAGTGCAGGTACACTGGTACCCTCTCCCTTGAACAATAAAAGAATGTCAGAATCATAGAATCCTTGTGGTTGGAAAAGACCTCTAAGATCATAAAGTTCAATTGTTAACATAGTACCCCTCTGTTCACTACTAAATCATGTAACTTCTACACGTCTTCTAGTTAATTCCAAGGATGGTGACTCCACCACTTCCCTGGGCAGCCCTTTCCAATGCTTGACCACCCTTTCAGGGAAGCAATTTTTCCTAATATCGAATCTAAACCTCCCCTGGTGCAACTTAAGGCCTTTTCCTCTTGTTCTGTCACTTGTTACATGGGAGAAGAGACTGACCCCCACCTGGCTACATCCTCCTTTCAGGGAGTTGTAAAGTGTCATAAGCTCTACCCTGACCCTCCCTTTCTCCAGGTTAAACATCCCCAGCTCTATCAGCCACTACTCTTAGGACTTGTGTTTAGACCTTCACCAGCTCTGTTGCTCTTCTCTGGACACGCTCCAGCTCCTAAATGTCTTTCTTGCAGTGAGGGGCCTAAATCCGAACACAGGATTTGAGGTGCAGCCTTACCAGTGTCCAGAAAAGGGGGACAATCACTGCCCTGGTCCTGCTGGACACACTATTCCTGATACAAGCCAGGATGCCATTGGCCTTCTTGGCCACCTGGGCACACTGCTGGCTCATTGTCCTGGGTTACAGTGTCACCAAGCTATGTATTCTACTCCCACCTACATTTTTCCTGATGAACTGTTAATGATGGGTCATTCGCAACAGCTGCCCAGTGCACACCTGGCCCCTCAGGCTACAAGCTGGGTGTTAAGGTAAGGGAGCAGAGGCAAACCCTGTATGGCAGCACAGTGTCTCTTTTGTCTTCACAAAGGACACAGCTGCGATAGCTTCCCCCAGGAAGCACCAATACAGTCACACCCATCCTGAAGGGGTCATCTCTGCTAATGGGCCGTCACGGACTTGTTGGCACCTGGCACAATGGGCAGCTGTAATTAACTAGGCCATCAAGGACTCCCCCAAAATATCCTATGACTCATAGGATTACATCACTCCATTGTGAAATTCTCTGCTCTGGGTGAGGTACTGAACATTCCTGCCTTTATATAATCTGGGCACTTTGGGGAGTAGGGGCACCTCGGACCACCACTTGGAGGATCCCTGTTGGGGTCACTGAGTTAGCTGGTGAGCCAGAGAGCCCCAAAGTGGCAGGGGCCCACTGGTGGAAAAACTCAGATGTTTGAGATACCATTATTATCTCTGTAAAAGTAAAGGAAAAGCCTCTCCCACAATTCCTTGCGGAGGAACCGTAACCTTACACACCCCTCAGACTCTGTTTAAGGAAAACTACCTCTCCCAGCAGCCTGTGCGCTGCTTCCTTGGCCGGGTCCCGTGCTCCGCCCCTTCCCTCTGCTCATTGGCTCCTTCCGTCCCCGCCTTTCTGCCGCCCCTGTGCCCTCAGATTGCCGGCTGGAGGACCCTATGTTACCGCGAGGTGAACACCTTACGCTCTCTTTGCCTGGCCACTCCTACGGAAGATGGAATAAACTTAGACCATGGACATTGGCCTGCGGAGAGCCCTCCTTAGCTCCTTATCTCTGGTAATGTTGAGCTATCCGGCTTGGGTGAGGGGGTGCTTGTCACCGCGCCTAACAGCGGCGCAAGGCAGAAGGAGGAGCCTGCTAGCAGCCATCCTGCACCTGAATTGGCCCTCTCCAGAGACGATTTGGGGTCCACAGCAGCTACCTCCAGTCGCCTTAATACCTCCCCCGCCATGCCTTTAGATCCCCAAAAGCACCAGAACTTCCAGAGGACCACCACTTTCAGCAGGACTGCAATCGCTGCTTCCACAGGACTACAACCATGCTTAATTGGACTGTGGCCTTCACCCTGACCAACAGGGTGCCAGGTTGTACTCTGCCCTTCTGGTTTTAAGCTAGTTTTTCTGTATCAGTGCATTTATTGTAATCTTTCCATTAAATTGTAACTCTGACCTGAAATCTCTCTCTAAAGGAATTTGTGTGGGGCTTAATTTCTCTGCTGGTTTACTTTCAAACCAGCACACTCATGTTCAGCCACTGTCCACCAGCACCCCCAGATTCTTTTCCAGCAGGCAACTTTCCAGCCTCTGCTTTTCCAGCCTCTCTCTCAGTGAATAGGCCTGTTGTGACCGAAGAACAGGACTCAGCACTCTGTGTTACTGAACCTCATACAACTGACCTCAGCCCATTGATCCAGCCTGTCCAGATCCTTCTGCAGAGCCTTCCTGCCCTTCAGCAGATCAACTCTTCCACCCAACTTGATGTCATCTGGAAACTGGCTGAGGGTGTGCTCAATATTCCAAATAATTGATAAAGACATTAAATAGGACTGGCCCTGACACTGAACCCTGGGGAGCCCAGTAGTGATCAGATGCCAGCTGAATATAACTCCATTCACCAACACTCTCTGGGCCTCGCTATCCAGCCACTTTTTAATGCAGAGAACAGTGCACTTGTCTAAGACATGAGCAACCAGAATGCTTTGGGAAATGGTGTCAAAGTCTTTACTAAAGTTCATAGACAACATCCACAGCCCTTCCCTCATCCTAAGCGCATCACCTCTTCAAAGAAGGAGATCAGGTTGGTCAAGCTACACCTTGATGTGAAGGGAGAGCAGAACAAAATCCTGCATATCATAAGAGTTAAAACCGCTGCTGGTGGCAAAACTCACAAATTTCAGCTTGATATCTGCTCACCAGATGGCAGCAGATTCAAAAGAATTGCTGAAAACTTACAGCTCAAACCACCCAGAGTGTAAAGACATGCTTATGCAGGGAAANAGTGTAAAGATTATGCAGGGAAATAAAGGTGCAATAATGAAATGTGGTTAAAAATTTATCTGGCCTGGGTAAGGACAATGCATGGTCAGTGGGAAATGGGAGCACAGACTTCAGACTGGTCCAGTAAGTAGAGTCTTCTGCCACCATTTCTGTACAATCTTTGCTTTGCCTGCCCTCCCAAGCTGAGATTTCTGCCATTCCCCAGGCTCACTAGATTAAAGCTAGCATATCTGTGCTTTCCTGTGCCACATCCAAGAGCTCTATGTCAACAGAACCTAAGAGAAATATATCAGAATAGTTTCCCACTCTATGAAAGACTTTCTATTTCTAATTGTGTTTCACCTGAATACTTTCTTTACTCTGAAGTACAGAGACTTTAAAAGAGAGGCAGGTGAAACATACTTAGCAAAGCATCATCATTGTCTTAAAAAGCTCTAGAAGACCTCCATAGATGATCTTTTCCTCAGAACTCATTCAGTTTCCTCAGACAGAAAACATGCCTATACCTGTTATGAAATCAATAATTTGAGAAATAAAGAGATGATTAAAAATCTCATAAACGAAAAAGATAATGCCTTCTGTTAGTGTAGATGGAGTTAGAAGATGTCTGTCCAGGAACATGGATCTGTAAACTTCATTCTTGTTCCAAAGTTTTGTCAATACTACTGTCACAGAATCACAGAAGTGCTGAGTTTGGAAGGGACATCTTGAGGTCTAGTTTACAAATCTCTGTCAAGCAGAGTAACCTCGAGTAAGTTATACAGGACTAGGTGCAGTTGGATTTTGAGTATCTCACAGGATCGAGATGCTGCAGCCTCTCTGGGCAACCTGTGCCAGACTTTGACTGCCTTCACAGTAAAAAATGTTTTCAGATGGAATTTAATGTTTTAATTTGTGCTCATTGTCAGTTCCTGTCAGTGGGCAGCACTGAATAGAGCTTGGCTCTGTCATCTCTGCACTCTCACATCATGTAGTTATGAGATGCCCTTGAGATTTTCACAGCTGAGAGCTGAAGAGGCCAACTCTCTCACCCTCTTCTTGTACGAAAGATGCTTCAGTCTCTTCATCATCTTTGTGTCCCTTTGTAGGACTTGCTTCTGTATGCTCATGCTTCTTTTTGTTTTGGGAAGCCCAGAACTGGGCTGAGCTCTCTAGATATTCTCATCAGTGCTGAGTTAAGGGAAAGGATCACCTCCCTCAACCTGCCTGCAGTGTTCAGCAGCTGCTGACCTTCTTTGCCTTAAGTGCACATTGTTGGGTAATAGTCAATTTGGTGTGCACAAGACCACCAGTCCCTTCTCTGCAGAGCTGGTTTTCAGCCAGTTCAGCCCCCAGCATATACTTGTCCCTGATGTTTTTCCTCCCCTGCGTTAGAACTTTGCGCTTTGTTAAACTTCATCAGGTTCCTCTGACCCAGTTTCTTCAGCCTGTCCAGGACCTTCTTGCCTCTCCTCACAGTTTTGTACTGTCTGCTGCCTTGGTGAGGGTGTACTCTGTACCAGTGTCCCAGTCATTCGTGACAATGTCAAACAGTAGTGGCTCCAGTATCAACCCATAGGGCCCACCACTAGGAAATGACCTGCAATGGACTCTGCCCCACTGCTCACAACACTAAAGGTAGAATGGGGGAGATATGTACACAGGCAAATCCTTGTGACAAAAGTTACATGTCAAACCTGTGGTGCAGTGGAAAAGGCAAAATGATTCATGTACAGCCTGCAGTATTTCACCACATGAACTAGAGGATAGTGGCAATGGGACTTTATAATTTGTATGCCTACAACAAGGCTTCTCTGGCATAAGCAGACTGTGTGATTTTTCCATGCCACTGTGAAGTGTAAACCAGGCTCAACATGTGAAGGGGTAATGAAGCCCATTCGTGATGCTGTCTTATGGCAGACATTCCAGGATATGTGCTCACCCCATAAAACAGATGTCTCCTACTCTCAGAGCAACCAGGGGATTTTGACAAGATTGCTGACATTACAGAAAATATTAAGCAATAATCCTTTCCATCAACCTAAATCCCAGTTCCTCAGTTAGCTAAAAACATTGTAAGTCTTTTATTAAGTGGATAGTTTTACAACCCCCACATGTTTTTTAGTTCCCAGGTTAATGGATTTTTTGAACATTACAATAAATTAGAGGTACAGAACATGACAAGTTACTCATTGTGAGAATTTCTTGTTGTAAAAAGTATATAGATAATATTTGACTTCCCTAATTTACTGTTTATAAGAAGCATTACTTTGTAAAAAGAATTAAATACTTTCAGTAAATACAGCCTATGTACATGTACTTACATATATGTATGCATATATGAATATGTAAATATGAGGGGTCACTCAGCTAATTTGAACTGATTTATTTCTATGAAATAGAAAGCAACCACAATTCAGGAAATAGCATGAGCCAAAGACCCTTTTACACCAAGATTTTCTCAAGTTGCTTGCCTGTAACAACTGGATTATAAAACTGAAAGTTGTGCACTCTCTGTAGTCAGAAATGCTCACTTTCCTTCAGTACTTATGGACTTCAATCATAGTGCTTAGTATTTCTAAAAGTCAGGCTGGCTATGGAAGATCCATGTGTTATCTTTAAGTATTTAAATTGAAAATATTTGCTTAAGTTTTAAGGTAAACTTGATAGAGTTGTGCTTTTGTAATATGGGTTGTTATAAGTGGAAAGCTACAGGCAAATGGGAGAGAATATGGATTTGTAATATTGTTCTTTTTTGGGAGAAGTTACTTACAATAACAGTTACACAGTAGGACAAGACCCAGAAAATTACTCAGTTCTGGACAGTATCTTGTGTGTCATGTAGCAGCATGGCCCAGGTGTAGGTGAACAGAGCTGCATTGGAAGTGGTCCCCATGGGATCATGGAAGGACCTGCTGTTTGTCCTGTGGCACTGGCCTGTGTGGTGGGACAGTGCCACACAGCTGTAGCTTCTGTCTCTGGCCACTCTGGATAAACAGGAAAAGATGGGATTTCTGCTGCAGACCTGTTGGAGGCTGGATGCCCTCCTTGTGCCAGAGTGGAACATGGAGGGTTTTCAGGTATACAGTGGGAACTAGCACTGCCTGTCTGCTGAGGCTGTTGGATGCCTGAAAATCTAATGCAAATACCCAAAGTTCCCCAAATCTTCCCAGAAAAGATTTCAGCCTGGAAAAGAGGACACAGCTAAGAAAATCAAAGAAAAGCTAATTTTGAAGGTTACAAAATCACAGAATCACAGAATCTGCTGAGTTTAAAGGGATTGGCAAGAATTGCCTAACTTCTGGCCCTGCACAGGGTACCCCAAGAGTCACACCGTGTGCTTGAGAGCATTGTCCAGACACTTCTGGAACTCTGTCAGGCTGGTGCTGTGACTGCTTCCCAGGAGAGCCTGTTCCAGTGTCCAACCCCACTCTGGTTTCTAATACCCAACCCTAAGCTCCCCTGACACAGCTTCAGG
>WBMZ01010044.1:0-42628 GCA_013400975.1 Atrichornis clamosus
GGCGGGGGCGGCGGCGGGGCCGCGGGATCCGTCCGCGCTCGCTGCCCCCGTGTAGTTCCCGAGTCGTCTGTCCTCGGCGGCGGTCCGCGGGTGACATGCAGTCCCTCATCTCTCCGGTGACCAAGGCTATCCTGGTGGCTTTGTTCATCTTCGCCATCCTGCTGATCCTCTACGTGATTCTGTGGTACATCTGCCGCGATGTGGATTGCGACCATGGGATCTGAGCGGCGCCGCGGGGCCAGGGCTTAGGAGCCGGGATTCACCCCGCGGGGCCGGGAGCGGCAGCGGCAGCGGGAGCCCCTCTGGGCGGCAGCCGCCGCCACCACCGCGGCCGAGCAGGGGAAGAGAAGGGGAAGGAAAGAAAAGAGGAAAAAAGAAGAAAAACAGAAAAGCGAGCGAAGAACCGAGCCGAAAGAGCCCGGAGGACAACTGCGATCAAGAAACCAACCTGAGCTTGACCTTCAGAGACCAGGGTGACCCGGTGAGTCTCCGCTCTCCGCGGCGCGGGGGATGCGCGGGTGCGGCGGGGCTGCCTCCCTCCTTCCCGCTCCGCTCCCCTCCCGCTCCGATCCCCTCCCCTCGCACACACACACACAAACACACACACACTCGCACACGCACGCACATGAATGTGGCACAGGCGCCCCACGCCGCGCACACACACACACACACACCAGTGGATGTGCGTGCTTGAGTGCCTGCTACACGCAGGCATGCGTGTCCCTTGGGGACAAGCAGGACCCGTCCTGCTGGCCGGGATAAATTGTACCTGTCCCCGTCCCGGTGTGCCCCCGCTTTAAAATTTTCGAGGTGGCAACGCGCAAAAGGCAGCGCGCCCGCGGGAGCGGCCGGGGCCGGACGCGGGTGCGGGTGCCGGAGGGCGGCGGGCGGCCGCCGCGCTGCCTTTGCGGCCCCACATTGGTATGCAGGCGGTGGCTGCGCCGCCAGGCAGACCTAAAAGGTGAGCCCAGGGGATAGGGAAAGTCAACGCTTCATCAGTCCAGGGGCAAATCGGGAAGTTATGGAAAATGAAGGAAAAGATGTCAGGTATCCCGTCAGTGCCAGCAGGCAGACTTCGGGGAGGGGATGTGAAGCTGGATGAGTTTCTCCTTTCCAGGGGCAAGTGGATGGAAGGAAGTGGGGGAGATGACAGAAAAATGTGCATGTGAAGTTCTGAATGGTAGCAGTCCTTGTCTGGTCTCACTGACACTGCATTTCCTACGTGCTACTCTTGCTAAAAGGGTTAATGCTCAAGGGTTTACCACATGCCCAAGCTCGGCAATTTCAGAAAATGTTGATTAAAAATACACAATGTATGACAATGTACATGCCGAGCATGTTGGGACACAAGAGGGGATGTATCCTGTCCACCCGTTTTCCCACCTGAGAGAATTTGTTGTTGGCTATTTCTGCTCTTGTTTGGTTGTATTGAATACCCTGTGCTGAAACTGAGAGACAGCAACACATTGTGTTTGAAGAGGAAAAGACTTGCTGAAAGAAAAATGGTCCCAAGCACTTGGACTGTAACTGTTACTGTCCTTGACAGACAAGCTGTCAGGAATAGGAGCAAACTCTAGCTGCATGCGTTATCCCCAGTGGGATGTATTCGGATGCCGCAGAGTGTGGGTGCGTGTACACAGTGGGGAACAAGAGAAAAATAAAATTCAGGTTTAAAGCAGGGAACAGGGACCTAGCCAACTGTAAAGTGTAATCGTGTGACTCAGGATGATTTGACATTGAGTACTGGTGACCGAAAGCTCACCTTTGCAACAGGGGTCTGTATGCGGGAGGAAACTGTTTGGAAGTTGATTCTCATGCCATTTTGGTTTGTGCTTCTGTTCAGATTGTATTTCGAAGGGCTTTTGACTTGACTAGTTGATCAAACATGACATTACCGTTAACACACGCTACTAATGTGATTATAGCAGCAGTGACATCAATGTTTCCTTGCCCTGCAACTACAGTAGCAATGCATTTGTTTACTTCCCCCATGCACGCTCTGAAATGTCTGTTACTCAACAGCTCTGAACAGCAAGGAAAGAGGGAGGAGGAGAGGGAAACTCTTACAGACGTTTAAAAATGGCTATAGCTCTATTTCCCTTTTCCAGATAATTATGTGGAAATAAAATAACCTCCAAGTTCTTTATCTTTTTTCTTTTTTTTTTTCCAAATTCCCCAGTCAGTAAACTTGTTTTTACCTAAGTGGCAAAAACCTCTTCACACTTCAACGTGTCAGGTTGTGTCACATGTTCCCTTCTGAATTAACAGCAGTGCACACCTTCTGCCCCTCTCCCAGCTGGCAGGAGCTGGCGGGTGAGACAGTTACAGAGGCTTTGCCATTTAGTGTTAATTATTTCACAGTAAACCAAACTGTTATTTATAGAACTGTATGAAATGTGGCAAATTTATATGGTTTTCAGAAAACTTTAAATATCAGGAGATATGTGTGCGGGTGAATAAGTATCTGAAGTGTTGATATGACCAAACATATTTTATACAACCCATCATAACTGATGTTAATCAGCTTAATAATTGCAGAAATCATGAAATTGTCCATTCAGTAATTTTCTTACCATTAGTGTTTCCACCTGGCTCATTATTATTTTAAGCATATTGTTCTAGGATACAAGAAGTACAATATTTTTCAGTGGCTGCTTTTATTCTACATAAGGTAAATATATATGTGTTAATATGTAAATACACATATAAGAGTTGTATAGACACAAATGGGTATTTTCCAGCCTAACACAACTGAAAAATAAGCGGAGCAATGATTAGCAGTATCGAATTTGATTTGTAGTTGTAGTCACAGATGTGTTGGCTTTGCTTCAATACTGCGTGTGTTCATTATTGTGTATTAACAAATGCAAAACCCTAAAGATCTGAAACCCACCTTTTCCTGTTGCTGCGATGCCTGATAGAAGAGAATGAAATCCTGGCCTTGCTCAGCTCTGTGTGGAATTTTGCTGTTGGTTTTGACGGAGTCAGAAATATATTGGCAGGTCAGCATGTGAATTTAAAACAGCGTGATGTTACTAAAGTTAAGAAAGCTATTAAAATAGTAAAAATGGTGAAATTCGTATCTAGAAGCCTTATTTTTATAATTATTTATTTGTTTACTCAGAAATTTGGTGATGATTTTCTTTCTATTTGGTTTTTTTGCTCCTTCCCCAACTCAACAATTTTCACCAGCGGGCTCTCTCTTAATGTATGGTAATATTTCAAAGGTGAAATCTGAAATGTCACCTGCAACTGAGATGCAGAGTTCAATAGCATCAAGTAGATATATATGTAAGTGTTTTTTGCAATAACACAGGTTGTAACATCATGAGTAGTGCTTTTGTTTAAGGCAAAGACAACTTGTTATCGTGCTCCTACTTGAGCCAAGAAAAATCTCTACCATATTGCAAAAATTAGTAATTTCATGGTCTGAAAGTATGTTTCTAGTCCAAAAGCTGTTTAATAGGCTGTCCAAAAATTGTGTTAAATGATATTTCAAAGCTTTGCCTTTTTTGTGTGAAAAAGACTCTGAAGTTGCCACTGCTTCATCAGCAGAAGTGTAATGAGTTTTATGGATTAATTCCTATTGCAAGGTAGCATGCCATAACATGGTCCCAGGAATCCTGTCACATCAGACTGAAACATGCAGTATGTTTCTGGATAAGTCATTCTTTACTCAATTTCTATTCAGGCACATTCCCTGAAGATTTATTAAGTATGTTCTGTAAGTGGCATGTAAGAGTAACTAGGCAATGAACATCACAGGTTTGCTTATTTTATAGTTTCTTCCTCATAAAATGGATTAAGAAGAATTAGTGTCTTCATGGTATGCCCGTGGTGCATCTTATACCATTTCCCTAAAACAGGCTTACAATGAGCATTGAAGATGATTCCAGCATAGGAGCGTCTCGGCAGAGATGAAAGGTTAGCTGAGGTCCAAGGATGGCCAGTGCTGCATCCTCGAGCTGTCCTTGTGTCAAACAAGTGCTCAGTTGTAATTTTTCCCCTCCAGGTGAGTGTAAAGTAGAGAACATTCAGGCTGCTGTCAGGTGGGACATGTAGATCTGCCCTGTGCAGCTCCAGCCCCATTTGTTGTAGGGCTCAGTCTAGCAGCGATTTTCCACTGTCTGTTCTATGCAAGGTGATGATTTTGTAGTTGTTCCTTGCAGCCTTAAAATCTGTGAGCCTTAGATTATCAGTAATGTGACAAGCATTTGGCACCATTTGTGTGTTTATAAAGAGCTCAGAGGTGGGATTGTTGGGATTCATTGTGTAATTGATGCCATGATTCTAACTCTTGAAACTGGCAGGACCCTTTAAATGACAAATGTGAGGGCAGTATTGGGGAGTACAGTGTCACTGTAACAAGTATATTAAACCTGCAGCATGAGCAGGCCGTATCTTGCTTCTTGCTTTGCTGGAAAAAGTCTCTCATTGGTAATGTTAACACAAACTCTGGTGGTGGTGTCAGGGAGTTATAAGGAACAGGCATATCTGCCCCTCACCTAAAGATCAGGGTCTGCTTTGTTTATGGATGTGCCTTTAAATGCTTGCCTGGCTGCTCCCTCCCTGCTGCATGGCACTGCAGCAGGGCTGCAATTGGGCATTCAAACTTACGGGAAAGTTCCACTGCCATTTCTCAATGGATGACTTTTTCCCCAGTTTTGCTTTGATGCATGAGTGTTTTCTCCTTTTCCTTCTAAGCATTAATCCTCTGAACCGTGACTTAGTGCGTAATGCGGTTTGTAGACAAACTGCGCGGATTGATTTTCCTGAAGTGGGCTGACCAAATGATGAGTGTATTGGAAAGCAGCACACACTTGCTTATTTGTTGTTCTACATTAAGCTACGGGTTTTTTTGATAAAATATCCTAATATCCTTTAAAATAGCTTTTACAAAAAAATTTATGTGTTACTTTTAGTATGCATTGCTAGTGTGGTTCATGTAGTTGCACAGCAGCTTCTGCTCTTGTTAGAGGCATGCCGATAACTTTTAAAATTTTACCCAAGTGAGAAAATTTGAGCTTCAGCTTGGAGGGGAACATAACACTGCCTGCTGCATGTTTTGATGTATTACTTTGGAATACTAAAGATTTTTACTGTTGTTTTCACAAGTCATTAAGTGATACATAAAGGATACCAATAAGGTGACATTCAGAGTTTCTTTGTAGAGCATAGTTTGAATGTGGATTATGATTGACAAAAAGATATGGAAAACATTGATTGTGACTGATTACGAAAGACAAAGGAATGGGAAAAGAAAGAAGATTGCTATATCAAGACAGAAGAAGAGAGACTCCAGAGTGTTCAAATTTTAACAAGTGCAGCTAATGCAAACTAAAATGAGAAACTCACAGCACAAAAATTGCCACTTTCCTTTACAGAAACCGGATATACATATACATGCATACATATGTGTGTGTATATGATAGAAATTTGTCACTCAAGAGCAAGCTGAAAATCTTTACATGGATGATGTTATTCCTTTATCCTTGAAACCTGACTCTATTAATGCCCAATAGGAATTTATGTGAAAACCAGATAGTGTTGCAGATGCTTTCTTGAGGTCTTGATGATCAAACATGAGGAATACTGAATATTGAAATTATAAATGAACAATTTTTATAAAGAAAATGCTAACTCTATGAAAAAAAGTGAATTCAGGTTTTGTGGACTGGAAGAAATACATTAATAAAAAATAGATTTTATGGCTTGTTTTTTTCATTGACCTCAAAGAGATAAAGTCCCTACTTACTAGGGAAAAATCCTATTAGGTAATTAACATATTATGATCAAGAAATATATGTGGATAAAGAGTGTCTCAGAGAGAAGATATCAGAACTGTAATATTTTGGCTAAAACCAGTAATAGCCAACATCTTATTACAAAAGTACAAGTGTACAAATCTTAGATGTAATACATCTTCTGTACTTCTGTTTTTAAGTGCAAGGAGGAAAGAAACCTCCTGGAGTTATGAGTATTAATATTTACGCACAGTGAAACCTGCTGTGGATTATGATGCTTTTTGGGTATTATGGTGTTTTATATAACATCTTAGCAAGAAAATGTTTGGGTTTGCATGAAATACAGGAATGTATGTACCAAGGGCTGGGAAAAAAAAGCATCTTTTGTATGAATAGCCTCTTCTGTATTTGTTGCATATTGGGGTAAACCTGAACTAATGGAGAAAATTTTATTTGCTATTCAGTATCCATTTCAGTGGTGAGTTGTGTGTGCTGTGAACCCAATTAAATGAATGCCCAACAAACCCATCGTGATACCTACAGCAAAAATTAAACAAGGTGTTAATTATGTTGTGCTCTTCGTGGAAACTATGCATGACACAGTCAACTAACCTGTTGTGCATGTTTCTTATTATTACAATTAATGCACTTACAATGCATTCTTACAATTAATGCACTTCTGAGCATACTATCATCTCCACCCTTGTGAGATATGTATATATAAATGGGCTTAAAAATAAGTTTACAATCAATCTCCATTCTAATGACTTGTTTTTATTTTCTACTGCAACACCATTCTGATACTCTTAATAGGTACGATAACTAAGTGGGAGTTTAATGAAGCTTTGGTATCAGTGAAGATAAAGGGAAGAGACTGAGCACACAGGAAGACACTCATCAGTATATGTTTCTAGTGATAGCGTTATTGAGCTTGGCTGCAGTGACCACGAAACAGTGGACTTCAAGATCCTTCGGTCAGTGAGGAGGGTGCACAACAAACTCATTAACCTGTGCTTCAGGAGAGCTGACCTTGGCCTCCTTAGGGATCTGCTTGGTAGAGTACTGTGGGATAAAGCACTACAGGGAAGAAGGGTCCAAGAAAACTGGTTGATATTCAAGGACTGCCTCCTCTAAGACCAAGAGCGATGTATCCCAAAAAAGAGGAAATCAGGCAAAAATGCCAGGTGGCCTGGGTGAATGAACAAGAAGATCTTGGACAAACTCAAATACAAAAAGGAAGCCTACAGAGGATGGAAGCAAGTATAGGTAGCTTGAGAGGAATACAGTGAGATTGTCCAAGCAGCAGGGGATAAGGTTAGGAAAGGTAAAGCCCTGATAGAATAAAATCTGGCTGAGGACATCATGGGCAACAAAAAAAAGGTTCTATAAGTATGTGGGTGATAAAAGGAAGACTAAGGAAAATGGGGCTCCCCTCCAGAAGGTGATTTCCCAGGACATGGAGAAGGCTGAGGAACTCTGTAAGTTTTTTGTTGTGTACATGAGCCTACAATGTGCACATGTCCTTGCTTCCACCCTCTGTATGCTCCCTTTTTGTGTTTGAAGTTGTTCAGGAGCTCCTTCCACTAGACCAGATTGCTCTAAGACCATCCAGCCTGGGCTTGAATACTTCAAGGAATGGGGTACCTGCAACTTCTCTGGACAACCAGTTCAGTCTTTCACCACCCTCACAGTAAAGAATTTCTTCCTAAAATCTAATCTAAACCTTTCTAAATCTAAATTGCTTTCAGTTTAAAGCCATTCTTCCTTGTCCTATCACTACATGCCCTTGTAAAATGTCCCTCTCCAGATCTCTTGTAGCCTCCTGTAGGTACTGGAAACTGCTATAAACTTTCTCTTCTCCAGGCTGAACAAGCCCATCTCTCAGTCTGTTGTTGGAGAGGTGATATGTTCCCCTGGTCATTCCTGTGTCCCTCCTCTGGACCTGCTCCAACAGGACCATGTCTTTTCTGTGCTGAAGGCTCCAGAGCCTGGAGTTGAGTAGTCTTCATCCTTGGATGTTTTCAAAACCTCATGAGCGACATGGTCTGACCTCAAAGCTGGCCCTGTTTTGAGCAGTAGAGTGAACTACAGACCTTCTGATGTCCCTTCCAACTTTCTATCCTAGGACTGTATGATCCTATCAGGTGTGTATTCTTCAGAGTCTTCTACTGGAATGAGCACTGGCTGGCTTGTTGGTATGCACTCTTTCCTTAACTCTTGATGTGTACTAGCCAGGTAAACCAAAAGAATGGAGGTACGGAACTGGGACTGGGACTGAGTGGAAACCTGTTCTCAGGAGTCCTGGTCATCCTTACATTTTACGTCTACAGTTCCTACACAACACTTTTGGATATGGCGTGGTGTGGAGCTGAAGTGGCACATGGCAGTGCACCACCAGAGCAGAATGAGCACTGTGCTCAGAGGTGGAGAATGAAGCCTTCAGAGATAATAGTAGCCTGAAGGTTGAAGATAAAAATTGCAATGTACTTATAGCCTGTTTAATTCTTACACCTCTGTGGGGACTCCAGCACATTTCTAGGAACTGGAAATTAATTCAGTTACATTGCTCTGACTATAATATAATCACGCTGGGCATACTCCTGTGTAGTATAATTTTTTTCTGTAATCTGGTCCAATTTTTATCTTTGTGTTTGTCTTCAGCTGTACAAAGTCTGGTACATTAACTGTATTGCCCATGCAGGTAGTTGGTACAGTAGGATTTTCAGGTACTGCCTGGCTTAAATGTGGAACTGCTTTGAAGAGAAAAACAATCTCATGGGAATGGCATGCTTCAACATCAAACCTGTCATCTCATGCCTAGGCTACTCACACCTTATATTTAGATGGAGAGCAGTTTACTAAGTAGAGAAAAAGGCACTTAATGCAAAAGGACATTGTGCCTTTTCTTCCCAGGTAGAAAAAGCCTTCTCCTCAGTGCTCGGAGTTGTGCTGTGACACCTGCCTGCCGTTCTGGATGGTGGGAAGACTCGGGAGAGCAGGGAAGCTTCACAGGGTGATAGTGGATCCCCTTTATTCTGACATTTCATTACACACCTAAGTGTAATCCAAATTTACAGGACTGAACTATCAAGAGTGATTATTTTCAGTGCAAATCCAAGATAAATGAGAGCTGCAGTGCATCTGTTGTCAGGGGTTTAAACAGTGATTCTCTCATATTAGTATACAGGCTCACTGCCACCCCCCACCTTATTAACCACATGGAAAGCTACATTTCTATACCTCGGTTGGTTTTTTTACTTGGAGATATATCAAATCATGATGAAAACATTTTGAGCCTAGGAAAGAAAACTTACATATTTGAATGCATAAACTGCTATTTTTGAGATTTCTGAAGTGACGTTAATTTTTCCTCTCATGTGGGCTTACAAGCCTGGAGAGATTTTAAATTAAAAGTGGAAGAGAGGAGAAAACTTGCATTTTATGTGAGTTCATGAAAGCTCTCTTAGTTCTAAAACTAAATTATGTATGAAGCAGCAAGATCCTGTATTGTCTATTAAAATCACATGACTATTCCCTTTAAAAAATTTTTACAGTATTCAAGTGAATAGGTAGTCTATGTAATGTATTTATTCCAGAACTTCTATGAACCTGCTGCCTTTAGGAATTAAATGCTTTGACTGTTCCTGTCCAAGGAACAAGACACTGACACCAGATTAATTTAGTTTGAATCTGCATGTTGGAATTGCTGTGAATTCCAAAGATAAACATGTGAGGGTATTATGAAATAGTAATACCTTTATTATAAGTCAAGGATTACTTCTCTTACTTTTGGCCTCACAAACAAGGTCAGCCAGAAAGGAAGGTAGAGCAAAACAGAGGAGGCTGGGACCGGCTTGGAAGACGCTGCAGCCACTATTGTGAGTCATTCTCGTTTAATCACGTAGGCAAAGTCCTATGGGCATGTGGGATGATACATAAAGGAAAGCAGATTTTTGCTTGCTGTGGAGGAGCTGTTCATTTGTTACCAACATTCAGCTGACTTCAGTGGAGTGGTGCCAATTTCTGTTAGCAAAGGCTTTGGTTCTGAGGATACATACATGCGTTAATAAACAGTTGGAGTCCTTCTTCAGGCTGCAGAAAGTAGCAGCCAAGTAAGTGATGCAGCTAAGATGACATCCAGCCACCTTTGTCACTCTTCAGCTTCTATAGCCAAGTACCCTTTTTTGAGCTGATTTGGCAATGACTGATGTAATACACAGAACTTAAAAGTAATAACGTTTATTAATAATGCGTAATGTGTATTCTATATAAAATGTTGCTAAATTAAAAGGCAAACTGTTACCTCAGGAAATATAAATCTTCATGATAGATGGTTCAAAAATACAGCTTTTTAATATGTGTTTTCAGTTCAGCAGATTTCATGAAAGAAAGTGAAGAATTAGCACTCCAAAGAACCTCTGTACGAGGTTCTCCAAATGACTCCTCCAAAATGGAGTCATTCCTGAATAAGCTTATGGACATTCTGCTACCATTTTATGAATGTCACCTAGGAAAACTAGGTGGCTTATACACACTTTGGTCCTCTAGATGATTAGAGAAATCTAGTGTGATAACTGCAAAAATAATTGAAAGTCTTTTGAGATTCAGCAAGGAGAGGGTTCACTGAGAGGCAGTATCCTGGATGGGGTGTAGCTGCCCTCGGGGGGTGAGAAGATTTTTGCAGGATACCTTCCTAGTAGCTGGAAGACAAGATCAGTATATTGTATAGCGTGGATTGATGGATGGATGGATGGATGGATGGATGGATGGATGGATGGATATCAGGCAAATTCTCTGGGGACTGGCAAACCCCAGGTGCATTTCTCATGTGGAGAGACACTTTGAAGACAGAGAGAAGAGTCTCTCCTGGTAGAGCCTATCCAGTGTGTGGCAAAGAGTGGAACTCTAGAGCTGTGACTTCAGGACAGGTGGTATTGTGGCAGTCACCCTTTGATGCAGTCCTGAAAACAAGCACAGGTGCACAATACGACATTTTTCGTGATGTGCCTTACAAACAACTTGATGTTGTGACCCAGTGTGGGCATGAAGCAATATGTCTATTGAGTATTTTATTAAATAACATTTTAATCTGTGTAGTAAAATGCATTTCTTAATTTGCCATTTTTAAGATAACTGTTGTTTGAATTAAGCCTGTGGATAACCTTTCTCTTACACGCCTGTGATTCCTGCACTGGTACTGTAACTTCATTTCTTTTTGACCTACATTTGTGTGAGTAGAGCAGTTGCTTAAACTGTGAAATCCATTTATTTTTCTCTTACCATTTCAGTTAGTAGGTAGTTTCAGAACTCTTACGCTGTAAGAGTGTAATGTTGCTCTCATAATTGGCTGGATGGTGTCTGCTGCTTGATTTCAGTTCCGACACAGTCTCTTCACGCTTCCTTAGCCTAACATGCAGCCCTGTAGCCACCTACCATCCCCATCCTCCTCCCACCAGAGCTGTTCTGCTGGAAACCTGTGCTGGATTTCCCTTACCACATGTAGGCAGCAGGTTTTGTGCCCTGATAGGGGACGGACTGGAAAATGCAAAATTATCAGCACCTTTGAGCATCACAAGAGAGGAGAATAAGCACTTTCAAGGCAGAAAGTGACTACATTTTTCTTTCCCTTCCTGTACTAGTAGCAGATGGCACTTGTGGCCCAGAATAATTTGTCCTTTGAATAATGATCCTTGCTGAGGAAACCTTGATTTTGTTTTTTCCCATGTGTGGAAGTTAATTTTTTAAAAAATTTAAAACCACGAGTAAATATTATTTACTTGCATTTTTCTGGTTTCTTTTTTACCAATTACAATGGTTTTGTTTTGGAAAACATTCTGTGTAGTATCTATTAAATTAAAGTTTGCACCAAGAGGGTTTGCTATCATGGGTTTACAGAGATGCTATGTATACGCACATGTTTACCCACATTTATTACCAATGATGCTTGAATTGAAAGTGGTCACTTCATTTGCCCATTACCACCAAACAGATCTTGATTTCTTTGTTTTGCTTAGTGTTATGTCACAGCTTATTACATGTCCTGGAATTCCTGGCAATGTGAAGTTTCTATGGCTTTTCATTACATTTATGCCAACAGGAGTGAGAATGGAAATAAAATCTGTCGCAAATTNTTTAGGTGACAGCTTGTTATATGAGCTGGGTCAGTGCCCCAGAAATGATGGGTGAAATCACTTGGTTTGCAAAAACATGTCCTGGAATTCCTGGCAATGTGAAGTTTGTATGGCTTTTCATTACATTTATGCCAACAGGAGTGAGAATGGAAATAAAATCTGTCGCAAATTAAAGGCAATTCTGAGTTAACTTTCTGGATGGACTTTATCTCTGGTCAAGACAGTGGCCTACCTGTACCTGTCTCCTTTCTGACTCAGCACCTTTGGGTATAGGATTCTCTCTTCCAAGAGAATCTCCAGCTTTGATATGTGGAATGCCCTTCTTTTGATGCTAAAGCATCATAGAAACTCTGTGCAGTTATAACCAACAACAGTGAGATTTGGAAAGTCACTCAATTTTCACCTGACTTGGAAATGCTCAGCTCTTAGTTTTTTTGAATGGTTATATGTGTATATCTATTTATCTATCTATCTGTTATCTATCTATCTATCCATCATCTATCTATCTAATATATCCATCTTAATATAGATTTTACAACGTGATATAAAATGCAAATGATAAAATTCTTATGTATAGTTTTATATTAAAAATCAGTCTAAATACATACCTGTACAGAAACCTATATCAGGAAATTAGGAATAATTAAGGAGAGGAAAAAGAAAGAATTAGTGTTAGATTGCTTATTAGGTACACTACTGAAATACTATATTGCTTTATTACTTAGTTAAGGACAAAATGAATAAGTGAAAGTAAAGAATAAACAATATTTCTTCCATTAAAAAAGACGATGCTTTCTGTTTCATAGCATTAACCAAAGCATAAAAACATCTCTGTAAACATCTCATGAAAAAAGCCAGCACTTCTGCACCGTTAGCACTATTGCAACTTTTTTCTATTTATAATTGAGGGTGGTTTGTGCCTTTTTAACTGTGCAAGACCTACTGGAAAAGGCCTAGTCAATCGTAGAGAAAATTATTGATTTTCCTGTAAGTTTAAGTGCACTGGTGTGGAAAGGATGGTCTTACGCTTCTAAAATATTTTTCAAATGTAAACAGCAGTCGACTTTGACCAGCCTGCATTTGTGTTTGCTCAAGATCCAGCACCCTGGAGGAAGAAAACTGTAGTAGTAGGAATAATACAATATCACTGTGAAAATATAACCATAACTGTAGTAACAGAAATAATATCCAGCCTCTATACTGTAAATATAAAAACTATATACACCATGATGTCCAGACAGTTTACAGCAAAGATGGGTGTTAGTCCCCCTGCTTTAAAGGAGAGGAAACTGAAGCTGAGGAGGCTGGGGGCACTTCCTTGAATTCGCTACTTGGACCATGGAAGAATCAGGCTTATGAACTGACTCCGTGTATCCCAGTCCAATGAGCTACCCTTGAAACTGCTCTGGAATGAGATAATGATGTTGGTGATTACTGTGTTTTGATCTGAGAATGTAGTGGTAATGGATTGCATATCATACTCTATCATTTTATGTAATTTTCCAAACATTTATAAATAATTCAAACTTCAGGTTGGATGTGGCACATCAAAGTTTATCTTGTCACATGCCCTTGTCTTTTTGCATCAAAGGAATATTTGAGACAGTGCTGACATGTTATAGCCATTAAATAAAAGGTGGGATTTTGAAATGAATGACATTTGAGCACCAGATTTTGGCTTACAGTGGTAAAGCAAGAGTTTTGCTAATAAATTTGGTTTGTGCCCTGCCATCCTGAGGAGTATATTGACACTGGAAACCTTTGTCATTCCAAAGAAAGACTGAAGGCTGTTTTTGACAAGATGAAAGAGGGTTGTTGGGTAGAGAGGGCAGGGTTCTTCACTGTGACCATTCCTTTTAAATAATATGTCATTATTTTTAATGATATATTATCTATGTCAACTTACACAGAAGTGGGAACTGCTCCTCTCAACAAAGGAAGCATCATCCTAGACTCCAATTGAAAAACCAAAGCAACCCCAAACCTCAGATTTGATTGTATTACAGTGTAAAACTAGAAATGTTTGAAGGCATGTTTGACCTTCAAGCTCTTTCCTTAAATATGGGAACAACAAATAATGTTGCTGAATGTTTAAAGTTGCACGAAGGAACATATTTAGAGATGGACGTGGTGTAGACAAAGTCTAGAAACACTCACGAAGGATTCAGAAGGTAGAACTGCCCAATAAATTAAGAAAGCACCCAGCATAAGCAATGACTGGCTAAAACCAATGCAGTTTCTTTTTAGTGACAGAGAAAGAGAAATAAAGCCCATTCTGTGTGATAACACATAAACTGCTGTTGGCTGTTTTAAGCTTGGAGAGATGTGTTACAGGCAAGAACATGAACTTCCCTGGAGTGCATGTGAAGGAGGTAATGCAAAAGAAACCAACATGGAGAATGCTATTAGTCAGTGAAAATGCAATACCTCCTGTGACTGAAGATTCGGAAGTAATGAGGTTTCAATCAATCGATTACAGGGCTCGCTAGGAGAGAAATGCCATTTCCAATGAAAGGAAAAGAGATGTTCTGTTTAAACTGTCTGGATATTAATAATACAACATGATTGCTTTTTTAGGTATTGTAATAATTTTTGCAGCAAAGAAATGTAGATAAAAGATCTGCAGGGATCATTAGTTTAATCTATTGAAATGTGCAGTGCTTCACTGCCCTCTTTTGCCATGTACCTGGAAGAGCAGCAGCTGCAGTAACAGGTGCCATCACAGCAATGGGTACCTTTGGCTTCCAAGGCATGTACACTTTTGAAGTGGCTCACAGACCAGTGACAGCACACAAGCGAGCCTTTGGGAATCTTCTTTTTTGAGTTACAAAAGGAAAAATACTTCAAATATGACCTCTTCATTTACATGCCTAAGGACCAAATATTCATGCTTCACTCCTGCAGGTTTTCCACTGAAGTCTTAAGTCATAGTTAGAGTTTGATCCCAAGTACATTTGTTCAGAAGGTACTGCTTTGCAAAACTTCCAACAGGGATCCTGAAGAAATGGAGTTAAAAACTACATCAGGGCTTGCCTTCCACATGCATTCTGCTGGAAACCAATTCAACCTTGTTACTATCTCCTCTGTAATGTATTTTGCAGAGGAGAAAATCACCATAATTGTTTATTATCTATCTGTCTTGCTTACGAGGAAAAAAAAACATGTCTAGAAAATTCTGTACTAGCCCTTCAAAATCTTCCTGTTAGTTAACAGGGCACACTTGAATAATTTTGTTGATAGTTGTCATTCTGTTTTTCACAGTTGACAGTACCCTCTAGCAGATTGAAAATTATTTTAGTTTTCTTACTATTTTCACACTGAAATTTATGTAGAAAAAGAATAGCCTTGAGCTTATGTTCCTGTCTTAGTGTCTTGCCAAAATATATATATATATATATATATATTTGTTTTTTTTTTCTTTTGCACAAACATTACTGACAGTGAAAACACAGATCTTGGAACGGTTTTTATCTGTCAGGGTTCCTGCAAAGTTTATAAAGAATATTCATGTGTCATGAACAAATTAATCCACCCTAAAGCAGAGTTACCTCCTGGGTGAACTTGTCTGTCTGCATTTTTACAGCAAGTACTTTAATTTTTGGTATTTTTTGGGGAAATGAGCCTCTTATGCAGTCACTATTTGTACAAAAATATAGGTGGAAACATACAGAAGCATATGACATAGAAAATCTTTATGCTTGTATGTTGCATGTATATTCTCTTACCTCAGTTCAGCAGTTTTTGGAAGTTATTAGACTGTCAGGTTTGTAACATCTAACCAAGGTTTGCAACATCTAACCAAGGTTTGCTTTTAATGTGAAGTGTTAACTTTTATTGTGAAGAGGTAACAACCTGAGGATGTTTAACTTTTATTTCGGTAGTTGTCAACAACAACTCAATTGTTGCCATTGACAATACCCACTGAAATGTTTTCAGTTGATATTTCCACAACCTAGTCAGTAACAGCCACTGAGAAGCTGATACAGTAGGGTACCCCCTGCTGTATTAAAGTCTGGGAGCAGGGGAGTTGCAAGGTAGAAATGGAGAAAGCTGTTGGAGGGGCAAAAGAAATTGCACAGAGAGAGCTGTTTCAAGGAAGCAGCAAAGCCAGAGAGATTCAGAGTGCACCATAGGAGCATTCAGGAGTACTGGGACATAAGGAAAGGGATACTACTGAGCTCCTTTTTCTCCCTGATTAGATCTACGTTTGGCCCCAGTGAATCTTGAGATTATATGGATATATCAACACACCTACCTTCCTCCAGCAGTCTCTAAGGTGACTGGAGAAGGAGCTCTGGGTGCAGCTGAGCTGAACCTGTAGCACCGGACATGAAAGGCAGAGGTTATAACACAGCTGCCTGGCAGACCTGTGAAAGTTACCTTGCACTTGGCAGCTCTATGCTACCAAATGTATTGAGGTAACAAACATCACAGAATTTGTGACAATCTGATATGCTTTCTCTGGCCTTGCTTTGCCTTCTATTCCCTTGGCTTGGCTTGATTTGGCTTGGCTTGGTTTGGCTTGGCTTGGCTTCCCTTCTCTTCCCTTCCCCAGCTCTATTTATCCACAGGTGGCAGCTCCTTACTGATACAGTCTTTCTCAAGGTCTGTGAAATGCTTGAATTGAGTTGCAAAGATTCCTGCTTTTCTTGTTTATTTTAGAAAAAAAAACTTCTTTCAAGCCAAAAGCCCAGAAAGCTGAATTGCATTTTCAGTATACTCAGAATTCTGTTTCCCACTGTCAAGCAATATTTTTTTTAAGCCTTAATTTTATTTTATTTGCTGAAGATAAAATGTGTGAAGAACTGGAGTACCATGATACAGCAACAGCGTTGAAAACCTCTAAAGGAAGGACTCAACAACCAATCCATGGGATTAATGGAAAGCATCTACATCAGTGTTTTGATTTGGATCAAGAGCATGCATTTAAAATGAGATTGCTGATTATTGCTACTTGGCAGACCTTGGTTCACACCACACAGCTCTCCCAGCGAGTGGGAGAGGGCTTCTCTTTGAGCAGCATAGGGTGCAGTCTAGAAGCTCTCCTGGTGTGCTCCAGCTGTCATTTACTAGTGATATTGGTCACACAATATGCCAGAAAAATGTGGATGTCTTTTGGAAGATACAGAATTTTCCAGAAGCTTCAATTTTAAGTGCTTCAATTTCTAACTACCTCTGAGCTTACTCTAAAATGTTGCTTAGGATTGAATCCACAAAAGTGATTTTTCCCATGTTTTGTAGGATTTTCAGCTGTATGAAGCAATCACTGATGGAGTCCAGAAACTGCACCTGTAAACTCTGTCTCATTATGACATTTGGGCAACTTGTGTACCAGCAACTGAAGCTCTCCATCGTGGGTATTTTATACTTGATGACTCTTCTTTATCTAGCAACATCCTGTACTTGATAATATTTTTCAGTTCTAAAAGTGTATAGCAATAGCTGTAAAATCTAATTTAATTAAGGTTAATATCAGGAAAATATTAAACTGTTCAAATTTTGTGTTTTTATAATTTGAGAATTTGTGTCATTTTAGATATAGATAATTCTGTTCTTTATGAGCCCATTGCTCTAACCTATTAAGCAGTTATCTGCTTGCCCCTGTGGGTTGCTGCTCTTCCACCAAGTAATTATTTTTATATTACAAATGCACAATATTTTGGGGATGCAGCTGTGAAAAGATGCAAAGGGCAGTAGGCATTTATGTCCCGTTGAACTTCAAAGGAAGCTGATGCTAAAAAAGTCAGGATTTTTTTGGCATTCCAGTATATTGGACAGTAAAAGGAGAGCAAAACAGCAAATTATTGAGAATTTAAATGAGATGTTTACAGGGTCTGTCAAAAAGAAAAAAGAAGTGGGATAATCATGTATCAACAGAACTGCATACAAACTCTATCAATTATTTAAAAATTATGTAAAAGAGACCTGCACATAATCTTTAGGTCAGAATAATGGTCTGATCTTCTATAATGAATTTCAGAAATTTGTAACCAATTGGGAAACAGCTGAAAAAACCCACCTGTATAAAAGAGGCAATAAATCTGTAAAGAGATAATAAATGTGTAGGGGAGAAAGGATGCAATTCTTTAAAATATTGAAGCAAGGAATCTCACCGTTGCCATTTAGTAATTTTCCCGTTTAGCTATGGTTAATTACTGATACAAATGGTAGAAAAGGATGTCTTTGAATATCTGAACTATGAGTGAATAAGGACCAGCACCCATGAATTTACAAAGATTAAATCATATTGGATAACACCACGCTTTTCTGAGGAAAAAAAATAAAATTACTAGACATTGTAATGTGTCTAGAGTGTCATAAAACATTTGGTATTGTGTCTCTCAAAGCACTGTGTTGAAAAAGGAAAGATTGGTTTCGGTACAGTGAACACTTGTACTAACATTGACAAAGAGCTTACTGGAGGACTGTGTAAAAGGTGGCAGGTGTTAGGAGTTAGGAACATTTGCAATGAGATATTTAAAAAAAAATTACAAGGCGTAGTTTATTTCACATCTCATGAGTGGTCTGTTTTGACTACAGATTCCTTTGGTCAGAAGCATCCTTGGTCTTGTGTCTCCCTTGGGCACAGGGTGGTAATAATAATTGATTAAAAAATTGAGGATGTATTTTTCTAATTTCACTTTCCCCATTTGCAAGACAAATTTTACTGTGCAGGGTTTAGTTTAGGTTCATCTCCAGTAATCAGGTGACTATTTCACTGGATCTATTATGTGGGATTCATAAAGGATGATTTTTAGGATGGCCAGTCTTCCTTGGATCATCTATTTTGCGTGGCAAAGGAGAGGTCTCCATTTATCATCTAGTTTAATTACTTTGGATCATCATCTAGAAAGGTGTGTCTCTCTCCATCAGCTAAATAACATTAATTAAATGTATTTTTTTCTCTTACTCTCCCTCCTCCCTGGAGGAACACCAATGAATGCCAGCTTTTCTTCTGAGATCCATAAAAGTCTCATTGACTTTAGTGAGATCTTAATATATACCCTTTGATGAAAGAATTTGATCCTAAGATCTGCCCAATTCTAGAAGTATCCACAGAAAGGTTCACTTCATAAAGGAGCTTTCCTGACGGTTACCAGTGAACCACAGTGATTTTTTTCACCCAGTTACTACTTCATTATTTCTGAAGCCCAGTGGTTTTGCTGGATGTGTGACATTAATTAGAAACCAACAGGCTAATCAGAGTAGCCCTGTTTTATGCTAGGTTTTCCTTTTTTATTACAGTGCTACCTGACATTTTACTTGACATTTTAGAAGCTGGGTAGAAATTTTTCACTTTCAGTCTTTTATCATGCTGAATGCATGTGAGTGCTCCATGGTTTCCATCAAAAAAATCACGGAGCATGTTGCTGCCCCTGTGATGAGGGAGATCCTGCAGCTCTGTAGAGGTTTACTGGGGTCACTGAATCTCTGTGAAAACTCTGGTTCTATCTTTTCAGTTTTCTTAGGATCATCTTCAAGTTTTTGAAAGTTGTGGTAATTAAAATGTAGCTTCAGGGCAGTGCGAGAAACCTGTGTGTATGGATCCCATCAAAGATCTAGTAAAAAGAAGAAACCCAATAAAAAAAAAGAGATGGTAATATAAAATTATAATTAAAATGGCTTGGATTACTAGCCTCTGTGTTGGTGAAAACATGGATAATTCAAAGGGAAAATTGCTGTAAGTACTATGACAGTAATGACAACTGTCATGTTTGTGTTTGATTAGATTCTGTTCTTAAAATCCTCAGCTGTGACTTTCTAATTTCATCTGATTCCATTAGCCTCCGCATACGTTTAGGGAAAGTGTGTGTCTAATGATCAGGATTGTAAAGAAAGTAGCATTTAGTATCCTGAGAGGTTCACAGACAGATTAGAGTGGTTAACAGATTAGAAAAAAATTTCCTAAATTACTTACTTCACAGAATGCTCTTTTAGTCTGAAGATACTATTTTGAGCCAGGCACCCACCAAAACGCACTAAGAAAAGTCAGGTTTGCCCAAGCGTGATGTTCCGATGGTGGTTTGGGGTGGACTCTCCTGCCCAGCTGGGGCTGGTGATGGGAGGCAGGAGCTGGGGAGAGCCTCCAGAGGGAGATGCTGCCCAGCAAACCTGCCACCGCTCCATGGCTCTGCGCTGGGCTTCCCTGGGCTCCTGGGGCTTGGGTGAAAGCCAAGCGCTGCTTCAACTCACGGCCCTGAGCGTTGGCGCTGGCAGTCCTGCTTTACCAGGGTGGGTCGCTGGAGAATTTTATCTCCCATGCTTGTGTTCTCACTACCCCAAGTGCTTCTTGCAAGGGAGTTGACAATTTAATGAGATACTCGGCATTAAAAAGGTCTCTGTGCTGTATCCAAGTGCTTACTTTTATGAAAACCTATATTTAGTTGGCACTTTGAAGAAGTTTGAAGAGTGTCTGGATGAAACTGTAATGGCAATGCCAGAGCTTCCTGCTGGAAGGGCACCCCTGCAGCACCTGAGCAGAGCAAGAGCAGGAGACGCTCCATCACCACTGGTGGCCCACTGAGAAGCACCTTATACTTCTGGGGATTGTGTGGTTTGGAACTTTTGAGATAAGTCATGTACCTGTTACTTTTCAGTGCTTCCTGAGGCACAGGCTGCGCACTGAGGTTTGTCTGGAAATCAGCAATATTGCTGTACTACTCAGCAGTTTGGCAACACACTGAAAATCCCACCATTGGCTTTTCAGTGTGAGCATGTCCCTGCTCACTACATGGGCTCAGATAAGCTTGTTAAGTGATGGATACTGACATTTGCTCCTGGAGAGAGAGGCCTTTATTTGGGAAAGTTATCAGATATTAGAATGATTCATCTGCTACTTCAGGCTATCTGTTCAGCTTTCCTTCAAGTCAAATTAAACAGTTGCTGTTGGCATTAAAACAGGGAAGGCAGGCAGAGTAAGAGAAAGGACACCTTATAATTAAAATCAGGCTTGATCTTACACCATACCTCATTATACCACTGAAGAAAATGGCTGGTTTTACTTCCAAATATTTAGACACTCCAAGCAATATTCAGCCATAGCAACGCAGCTTTAGACTAAGCAAGAGCTAGTATTAAAGTAGGAAGATTAGCTAAGTGGTTTTAAATGCTCTAAAATGGCAACATAATCTTTGAAAAACGTTTAATGTGGGCCTTAGAGAAATTGACATCGGCATAGTCATGAAAGGGTAGCTGACCTGCAAGTGTAGTGTTGCCTAGCAATACTTCACCATCAGGCAAACTGGGAAAGTGGGCTAGAATGATTTACACCAGGGAGGAGATAAATGCTAATTTTCTCTAGAAGGTTCAGATTTCTGCAGTTATTAGGAAGAATATTAGATCATAAACACCTCTCCACCTCTTCTTCCTTTTTCTTCTTTTTTATTTTTAACCAGTTGAAAAGCACGTCTCCTATGAAGACAGGACGAGTGTTGGGGTTGTTCAGCCTGGAGTAGAGAAGGCTCTAGGAAGACCTTAGAGTACCTTCCAGAATCTAAAGGGGGCCTACAAAAGAGCTGGGAAGGGACTTTCTACAAGTGCATGTAGTGATAGGACAAGGAGGAATGGCTTTAAACTGGAAGAGGGTAGGTTTAGATTAGATATTAGGAAGAAATTCTTCACTCTAAGGGGAGTGAGGCACTGGAACAGGTTGCCCAGAGAAGTTGTGGATGTCCCATCCTGGAAGTGTCCAAGGCCAGATTGGGCAGTGGCCATAAACAACCTGGTTTAGTGCAAGGTGTTCCTGGCTATGGCAGGGGGGTTGGAACTAGATGATCCTTAAGGTCACTCCCAAGCCAAACCATTCTAAGATTCTGTGATTCTATGATTTTGAGAAAGATCATCAGTTCAAAAAACCAGTCTGTGAGAATGCAAGTGCTTTTGCTTCCAGAACAGTAATTTCAGAAATGGTTGATATAAATGATACAGCTTGGGGGAAAGAATAATAAACAACACAAAGGGAATTTTATTTTAATGCTTCTGTAAACATTTTCATAGCCACTTAGATTTCTGGACCAGTTGCCAGAGTCCTGACCCTGACACAGAGTCCCTGCAGGTGGGATGCTGAACCTGCCTGGAGTCCAGCTGCTGCCAGAGACTGTGCCAGCCCAATTGAGCTCACTGCAGGACCCAGACATGAATTAACTAGTGGTCTGTGTTGAGACAGATGAGGCAGAAAAAGGGAAGAAAAAAAGTATTTTGAATTTGGAAACTTGATCGCAAGGTTTGAGAGTTCGGTAAAGATAAGCTTCTGGCTGACAGGACATCTTTGCACTGTATGTGACAGAAGTGCTCTGCTCTCTCTTGTTTTTCCTAGAAAATTTTCATGTGTCTTACAAATCACAAGAAAGGTAGCTGTGATTCCATCTACTTCCTCTCTCTTAAAATGCTGGTGGTAGACAGGCAGTTAATTGCACTTCTAGTGTAGAAGCCATAGGTGTGCCACGTCTGTTTGTATAAAACACAGAGATTCCCTATACAACTTCCCACTAAGATCTGCACAAAGCCTAAACCCAGATCAAGCTCTCACTTCCAAAGGCTTCTGTATGAAATTAATGTTGTACTCTGAGCTTGTAGCACCCCAGAAATACGTCCACCTGACTGAGAGGTACAGCATGTTTGTAAGGTGTGACACACGAGCTGCTAGATACGAAGATCTTGAGAACTGAAGCAGAGTATAGATTAGATAGGAGGTATATTCAGAACTGTAATATGTATACTGTGTGATGGATTTCCATGAAAAGTATTACCACGTTGTAATGTAGTAGCTGCCCATAGAAAATAAACACAATAGCTTTTCATTTGCTGCCTCTTTCAGTATATGGTCAAAGAGTGAAAAGGATTTCATATGGCTGTCACTTAAACTGGAACTCTGACATTACTGTAGCAGATGACAAATGATTTTCTAGGCACATTTCGGAGTTTATTTAAACAGGTAGCTGTTATCTTTCCGTAATATCAAAATGTTTGTTTGAGAAATAGTTATTCCTCTCCTTTAAGCGACATAAAGTATGTGAGAGCAGGATGCAGAGGGTCAAATACAGACTTATTTGTGCAATAAATATCTCCCAAGTCATAAATCATCTCTTTTTATAAGTATCCAGAAAGTTTTCAATGCATTTTTGTCTTGACCTTTTAACATGAGCAATAGTACTTCCGTTTACTAGGCAACTGATTTTTGCTAATCTCTTGAGAGGTTAAAATGAAATAGCAGTGATTTTTTACCACTGTTTCAGAGGACTGCAGAAAGAAAAGATATTTAATCGAACTCATAGTTCAGGGAATTACCAACTGCTATTATGAAAATAATGGAAAATATTTCAGAATCCCCCACCATCACAAATGGGGCTTCTTGCCAGTGTACCATTTTAATGATAATTTCAAGAGGAGACAAAGCCTGACAACATGTATCATGACAGGGGAATCAGAGCTACAATCCAGAGAGCAATTTCAGGCAGGAGCAGAGGGAGAGTTTCACAGCTCCTTTCAGATAAGAAATGTAAGCAACATACAAATGTGGGAAATAAATTAAAATGCACCATTAACATTTCTCTCCTAAGTAAGGTAGTGAAGAAAATTCCCCACAAAATGTACCTAAAACTTACTGTGGATGTGTGTTTTCCCACTTTCATCACTGCAGCTTCCTGTGACTATGACAATACAAACCAGAACCAGACACTATTGATGATTTTGTAACACTGAGTGAAGTGACTATGCATGTTTTATAAATATTTACATTTTGTCTTTATTAATACAGATTTTGCTAAGCTGCCAAAGTACTGATTTCAGCAGGGAGCACAGGCTTCTGTTTGACCCCCAAGTAACAGCAAGAAAATGACCCTCCTTATACATAAGTAGTAATAATACATTTGAATCCAAAGTTCATATAAAGTCTAATCATATTCCCATCTTCATATAGACTTTGCTTTTGCAGGGTACTGTGCAAGCTTCACTTTCTTGGATGAACTGTGCAAAACTGCGTCAGTGTATCTGCCTAACAAATGCTCCCTGAAGAACCATGAAGATCCTGAACGTGTTTGCAAGGGCACCCGTTAGCTTGCACGCATCATCCGTGCCCTCATGCCCGATTCATGGCCATAACCCGCTCCCTCCTGCTCTCAGCTCCAGCTCCGGGCAGGCTGGTTGAGGCTGCAGAAGCAGGTATCTGGCTCTGGGGGCCTGTGCCACAGTGTCCCTTCGTCAAGACATCAGCCATCACACACGAGCGTTAGCTGCTTGCCCTTCTCCAGCCTGGGACAGGCACCTGTGGAGCAAGACATGCCCTCAAACAGAAGTGAGAAGATGGACAACAAAGTGCAATGTTCCTGAGTTTGCCAAAAATATTTTAACTTACCAAATGACACAGCCTTCATCTCCTGAGAGACAGAGGAACTGTGGAACAGGAAATTTGGGGTCATTTCACCGTGCATGTCAGACTGTGGTCAAAACCAGAGTAGCTGTGCTTACATGTGAAAAGCCATCTGATGAAAGGCTGCTGCCAAAGAGGCACAATGCGGAGAAGGAATAGTTTTAATACATTCTTTTTCTTGGTTTTGGCTCCAGAAGATGTCTGTGTCTCATGACTGTAATAATACGCAATCATCATGCTATAATGAAGGGCTTTTCATGTAATCATCTGTAGAACAGATTACTTTGGCCTATACCCTTATCATGCTTAGCTTCCTGTCAAAATTCTCATTGGCATCAGGAAGAGAAGGATTGGACCCTTCCTCAGCAGTTTACTGCTATTGTTTGACAATATCACGCTTTTCAGCCACTTCACAGTGGAGAGTAAATATTTAGACCCTTAATTCTTGAAATATTAAAATGGCACTGTAGAGATAACACACTCATTCTCAGAAGTCTGAGTTTGTTCTGGTCATTATTGCTTCCAAGAAGTACAACACCAAAGCAAGGCATGAACAGGCATGGAAAAGATTTTACCCAAGACACTGAAAATGGTAGACTCTCAAGGTATCAAAAATAGGAAAAAAGATAAAAGATTTTATATTATGGATGATATAGAAACATTTGCTTGCTTTTTCTCTACCATAAAAAATAACCAATTAAGCAATCCAAACCACTAAAACTTCAAAAGATAATACACCCATAGATTTGCTTGTTATTTTTGAAAAATGTACTTCATCCTTTTTAGCCAAGTTTTGCCATTAACTCTGATGGGATCAGGACGCCCAGGAGATTAGTAGGATCTGAAAAAGGATTGGACATTTATAGGGATAGCCAGAACATGCGCTATATGAACTCTATAAGCTTGTTTGTAGAGGTTAAGAGCTTGTTTTTAAAAATATTGAATGTATGTAATTTCTTTTGACTTAAGTAGGAGTTCAGGGCATGCAGCAGTGCCAGAGAAGAGACCTTAATTTCCTGTCACAAGGGCCAAGTGTCTCTATATTTGGATATTCTTGCTTTTCATAATTTGCACTGCAGTAGCAATTAAGGGATAACATTATAGGCAACGATCCCATTGTACTAGAAATAACAGTTGTTCATTACTCCAGAGGCCTTCAACTCTAAAGCCAAGGCAATTATCAGACACAGTTTATTGAAAAGAAAAGTGAAGAGCAAATCCCTGCAGAGCCCATCTTTAGGCACCAAGTGCAGGTGTCTGGATGTGGAGGCTGCTCTGTGGAAATCCTCCGCTGGTCCAACACACAGGCAGGTCACACGAAGCAGTGCAGAGGTGCCCGAGAGTTGCACAAGGAGACACTGCAGCATTCCCTCCAGGGGCTGGGTAGGTCAGGGCTGGGGAGCCCAGCCTGCTCAGGGTGGGGATGGGATGAACACTGGGCTGTGGAATTACAGCTCTTGCTGTGGGGTAAGAGACACGTTCATTGCCAAGCATTATTTTTCCCTACTTCCAGCAAAGGTTTGGATGCAGTTCCCTGTCAGCAGGTTATTCTGGGCTGCAGCCTGTGTTTTCAATGAATTAGGCATTTGTGAGTATGTTCAGGAGAGCTGGTCACTTCTCCGTGCAGCTGACGCATTTTACTGCAAGGGTGTCACAGAAGACACCCCACCTAAGTTCCCAGTTTCCAGACATGGAGAAGCAGATGAAGGGACTACTGAGACGGGTCAGGAATGTAGGAGTACTTCTCTGCCTTCCAGTGTAAGCATCACCTTTACGGATAGGTAACACAGGTGCACCTATGCTGTATTTTGCCCTAAGACTCTTATATTTCCAAAGCATCTTTACCACATTTCTTAAGGATTATACTGCACAAATACTTTCAGAAAGGTCCAGTCCTAACTAACAGCTGCAGGAATATTCTAAATTTGATGGATGGTATGTGGATTTTTATGGCTACATCTGCACTAGCTCAGCAGAAGCAGACTGGAGGAAAAGGGATCTGATACTCCAGGGGTTTTCACTTTGGACCAGGTCCATGGCATGGCCTGAACACCTGCACACCCAGGAGTGTCTCGTGAAGGGCCTCTTCTTCCATAGCCCAGATGGCTCCGGAGTGCGAGCCAGGCAGGCTGCTGAGACAGGCAGGAGCTCGGCCTCAAGAAGAGTGTGCCTTGACCTGAACTACCAGACTCCTGAAGGTGCACCACTCGCTACCTGCACTTCCGTGGCCATCAGTTGTGTGGTCAGAAACAGACATAACATTTGGGTTTATGCATAGCACTTTAGCTGGTCAATCTCTTCTGTGAGCTGATGCACTGAGCCATCTTTCATGGCATGACAGTCTGAAGCCCAGTCTAAGACCTAGGGCTATGCTGCGTCTAATCCTAGCTCTCCCCTGAAATGCACACCTCTTTGTCCATCATCTTATCTGCTTACTTACTTACTTACTTACTTACTGCACATTGGTCCAAAGATGTGAAAGTTTCCATACAACTAGGCATTGAAAAAATATTAAAATTCAAATACAGTAATAAAGTTGCTTTGTCATTACACTATTGCACAGGAAAAGAAAGAAAGGAAGGAAAGAAGCAAGAGGGAAAGACAGACTGCATGATCAGGATATTGTCAAAGAGAAGTAGTGCTGGAACGTGTCAAGACTTAGCTAGTAAGTTAGTGGTTAGCAATCTTTTTTTTTTTCCGAATGCAGACATTTCCACAGTGCTTAGAATCTCCTCCGCAACATCCTTGTTCAATATTAAAATATTCTGGTTTGTTAATTGAAAGTGTTAAATTTTCCTATTCCTTTTATGTTGACTTCGTAATTATTTTGAAATACCAAATTAAATATTACAATATGTTCCTACTAAATGCTGCAGATATTGATAAATGTAGGACAGTGTTTTGACAGTATCTATATGGAATGCCTAAAAATCATAATTTTTCAGAATTTTTCTCTGAGGAATTTGATTTTTTAAAAATTCTGATTCAGCATGAAAACAAATATTGAAATACTAGTGTTTCTTCGAGTGTGAAAATTCTTACTAGTTATAATTATCCTAAATACTTTTGTTTCTGAAGCCAAATAGAGCAATGGCAGCTAGAATATGAAGGTCTACATGTTGTAGTCTATTGAAATTTACAGCTTATGCTTTTCATTTGAGCAATTTTCCTTAATTTTTATTTTCTTCCTGTGTATGCAACTTATGCAAGACATGTTTATTCTAAAATAGCTTTTAGTCATTTAAATATTTTGCTCTTGTTTCTAACATAAGACATTTCCGCACTGGGATCTTAGCAAAGCATAAAATGTCTGTTATATGATAACATTTGTTTGGTCTGGTTCCTTCTTGGTTAGGTTATGAGATTAGAGAAAAAGAGACTATCGATACCCAAAGAAAAATAGGTATGGAAAGTTTTAAGATTTTTCCAGTAAACCATTCAAGTATGAGCTCAAACATTTTTTTGCATACAAAATTTCTTAAGTATTGTCTCTTTTTATATGACTATGTGTAGAGATATTCATATCCCCAGGTGAGACCTGAGAGGATTTAAGGAGAAGAACACACCATCTGGTACATTTTTTCAGTTTATATATTTACAACATGATTTAGCTGTACCCGTCAGCTCTGCCGCTTGGCCTGGGCTGTGCAAGTTGACTGTGTTTTCTAGCTGCTGTCCCATGGGATTTATTGTTCTGCAGTCCAAATCCACTTTCCAGTTACACCCCTGCAGCCCCACCGACAATTAATGACGTTGTTTAAGGGTGGTTGAGGACATCATTTGCAGTTATGTGGAATCACATGATGCCTTTATTTCCGCCTTTTTTTTTTTTTAACCTGGCGTCACTTTCTGGAACAAAATCATTACTTAATTACAGGGGCATAGTGGTCAGTAAATAAATTTGATACTCTAAGGCAGCATTGCAGAGACTAGTGATAAAGCAGAACAGTCCCAGTTTGGATGAGAGATTTTCTACAGTATTTACATTTCAGTTATCACTGCTATTTTCCACTCTTGGGAAAGCTGCCCCAAAAACAGACTAGCCACTCTGTGGGCTGAAAAATCCCCCAAGGATTTAGAAGACGGAGGATTGGCTCCTGGCTTGCTCAAAGAGACTGCCCAAGAGAAACAAGGCCTTTTTTGTTAGGATCAATTGAAAGAAACATTTTGTGCTGGAAGGTGATTCTGGCTGCTGTTTTGTTTTCTGTTTGTCATCTGTTGTTACAGACCTGAAAGGGTGCTGGGTATTTCCAGCCAGCCCTCCCTCTCCATCCTCCTTTCTACAGTATTCTCAAATATTCTATCCAGCTCTGCCTTTTCATTTTGCAGTTCAGTCTCATGTCCAAAGAGAATCAAAGCCTACTGAGATGTGTTCCATGGACTTCCTGGGCTTTGATTCTTGCCCTTTGTGCATTACCAGAGAAAATTCTCAGCCTATGCAATTTATATAATTCTTGTAAAGATACTAACAGCTGCAAATTGGCATTTCCTGGCCAGAGAAACATAGAATAACATTGAACACTCCCAGGGATCATGACTAGTGCTAGGACGTTCCTGGAAATAGGTGGCAGTATGGGCCATAAGACCATGCAGCCCCTCTCTCCTTCATTGAGCTGGACTATATCCACTGGGGTTTTGTCATTCCCTAACACAGAAAGTGACAGATGAAGTTGAAACTTCATTTTAAACCTTTAACTTCTCATGTCACTTAACTATACCTTTGAAGTAAAGTGATTTATGATACTGACCATGCCTTCCTTGCTGTACTAGGAGATGAAGAGATGCCTGACAGGGATATCCATCTTCATTGCTGATATTTTGATTGGAATTGGTAGGTGTTAAAGATGCAGGAGACAGTGACCGTGCCTTTCAAAATATTAGGAGGTGAATAAATATGCTTGAGGAGCTGGCAGATTATCAGAGGGAATTAAAAAATTCAGAAAAAAAAATCTGTTAGGAAATCAATGTTTGTTTACTGACTCTACTAATTAGTCTGTAGGGGTTTTGTCATGTAATTGTCACTGGTCTTAATAGATATATTTCTTTCTAGGCATACAGCAGATCTTATTTCTTAGTTTGAATGTTTTCAATTAATTTATTCTGTGGGCAAATAAAAAGGACACTGACAAACAGGCAAAGCCTGAAGTTTTACAAATCCACTAAGCATCACAAAATATGGGAGGATTTCTTCTGCTTCCAAGACTACTAGAGCTGGGTGGCAATTGGGAGTGCTTGGTATTCTGGTAGTGACCCTCCCCTCATCCCAGCCCGCTCCTCAGAAGAGTCACAATGTGGAGCCATGAGAGCATGGGCTTGGGTTTCTCTGTAGAGCCATCACAAGCAGCAGCCTCATGCCTGAAGTGCAGGTACGAAGAAAGATAAACAGAAGCTTTGCGGAGAGTGGACTGAAGCAAGAAAACAATATAATAAATACATGACTAGGTAGACAAGGTAACACACTTGCTCATTTCCAAACTCTGCCTAGGAGGGCTGGTACATAAAACCAGTCAATCTGTGGAGTGATTCCTAGACAAGAAAATGAGTTATTGTGCAGCAGAACATGGAGCTGATGTGCACCATCTCTACCTGCTCACTTGTTTTCCCCTGATACAAACATTTCTTATCATCATTAATGATAATTTCTGGAGACACTGGACAAAGGTGATAAAATCACTCCACACTTCAAATGTGTGTGGTTTTTAGTCACTAACAATCTATGCTGGTTTTTTATTAGTGGCTATAAGTTATCAAGAAATGTAGCTTCTGAGCAGTGAAACCTATTCTCTCCCTTGTAAATGTAGAATAAACCTGAAGTCAGTAGTGTGCCACTGATGCGTAGCAAGCATAATTGACTGTAATATGATTTCTATTTGCAGGCACAATGCTAATACTGAAAGAAGAGCAAAATTCCCCTTTGTGCAGGAGGCCTGAATGCACCAAAAAATCATCTCCTGAGCACTCAAAATTATGTACTTCTTGTCCCTCTCTAAAAGGGTGAATGAATTTCATTCAAAGGACACAAACCAACCACATAAAACTACATCCAGTTGTTTGGCTTTTATACCGGAACCATTGTAGTTTGTATAAATGGAAACTGGTTGGTCTGGGAGAAAAAAACCCAAAACGACTGAGCCAAAGTAGGTGTACTAAGTAGGACCATAATCCAGTGCAATGATCAGAAAAATGGCTTGAGGTTATTAAGGGAAAACCATTGAAACTATCAGGCTTATGCACAGTAAAAAGCCCAAAGATAATAGATTGCAGTAGGTTCGTCTATGTAAGCAAGAAAATAACAGGAAACATGTCTGATTGTTGGTATATGGAAAAATGTTATTTTTTTCTGTGAAAAAATCTAAAGCGTCTATACACTCAACAGGTGTGTTTATTTTCACATATAATACAGTTAGCAGCTTGTGTATCAATGTGTACATCAAGTGTTTGCTTTTAGGAAATTATATTGATTTTTTAAAAATCTTTTTAGAAAACCCATTGCAATACATACTGTAAGCACAGAGAATGACACAGCAAAAACAAGAGAGAAGGAGAGAAGTAATCAGCATGGTTTCCCCCCAGCAGGAATAAATCATTATAACTATAAATCACACAAATTATTACAGGGCTCAAACAGCCCTGAAAATTATTANCCAAGTAGCAGAAGCAGGTAATTAAAGAGGAAAAGTTGAGACCAAGCCTCATATTTAAAATGTTTCAAGAACTCATTGCAAATAGCTTTATTTTCTTTCTTCCTCTGTCTCCCTCTTTCAAGTGGCAAACAAGTGTAATTGTAAAAAGAAAGTGCACCAAAAATATTACTTACAAATTGTCCTTAGCAGCATAAGGGCCTAATTGGTGAAGGGGTGATGCAGTCCCAGAGTATGGAGAATGGCACAGATGGAGAGCAGTTGTGTGTGCTGATGAGAGAGCACTTGCTCTCAAAGGCATTTTGCGGCGTTAGATATCCTGGCTTGTCTCCATCCGTGGTACGCTCTCATTACACTCAGCACGTGAAGACAGTTCACCCTCTGAAGCTAGGGCTGCATGGCTGCAATGAGGTGCACCGGTGCTGGAGACAGCCAAGAGAGCCTGGGAGCAGAATTTCAGGAGAACAACTAGGGCAGTTGTCATCTGTATTTTCGTATGACCTTGCAGTTCAGAACAGGGTAGACAGCAGGCTGGTATGACTAGCTGATTCTGTGCAGGCCTTAACAAGAACATCCCTTATCGGTGGTTCATTTATTAGTCATGCTTTAGTCTCTGCCTAATTTACACTTGCAGTTTTGCACTATAAATACATGAAATACTCTTTATACCAACACCTCTTTCTGTGTATAGGTCTCAGTTACAGTAATACACTCTGTAGTACAGTTTGAACAGGGGATGTCTAAATAAAAGTTAACAGATTGTGTTGTATTGTGAATTCCCTCTGAAGAAACATAAAAGACCTTTTACAGTAAACAGGAAATGAGTAAGACAAAAAACCAGTATATAAAATAAGTGGTTTAAAGACAGACTGGGACTTTTTCTTTCCTGCCTCATACAAAATTAAAGGACTATGCAACGAAATCAGAGGTGGTAAATTATAAAATACCAAAATATTTTGTGACGTGATATATGTAATCATATAGATGAAATGCAGCACAGCTAGAAGAGACAATAAAATTAAAAAATAATTCGTAGTATAGTCTACAGATCAAATATATATAAAAAGACAACTGATGGCAACAAGACAAAAAAAATGGATATAAAATCTTTGGAATCTTATCATAACAACCATTACTAAATAGTAGTATAATAGGTGGAGAAGGAAAGCAGAGATTACCATGTAGGAGGTTGTTTGCTAAGAAGATTTTAAACTTCCCTCTGAGATATCTGATCCTGGTCACTATAACAGATACATAGAAATCTGTGCTGATTTTCTGTCTCATCCAGTGTGGCTCTTCAGTGTCTGATCCCAACCCTGAGCTACAGATCATGCATTCATTGATATGCATTTCTGAAGCTGAGTAAAATTTTTTTCATAACATCATGATTAAAACTAACTTTTTGATTAGCAGCAGGAACAGTTAATAATTAGAGAAAAAAATGAAACTTGCAGGTAAAAAAGAAAGCCATTTATTTGGGCCTGATTATGGGCAAATTTGTACACTTCTCTGTAAATAAACTGTATTTTTATGAAGCAGTAAAGTTCTCTTTCACTTCATACTCTCCCTATTTAATCAACAACAGCCAAGAGAGAATCAGATCCTTGATTGCTATTAATGACATATTATAAACAGTTGGTTGCAAGACAATGCAAAACAAGGGTGTAATTGATATCGTGACAAACAAAAACCAAGGGAAGCCAGACACAAAACGTAGTTTTTAACTTGGTTTCTCGTTGAGAAAAAAAAAAAAAACCACAGTGAATTGACTGTTAATAGCCTCATAATAAAGAAGTAAAACTCCAATAAAAGGCAGGCTGGCCAAAAGTGAGAAGGGTGCAAGAGCCGACATGCAAGTTGCAGGAAACCCCCTTGTTTTGCAACTAGAAACCCAGCTAGTGAAACTGTGAGCATAAAGCCACTCATCGTGTATGTCATGTATGGTTTTGGTAGCTTGCTCTTTTTTAACCTGAAATAGTAGTAAAGGCTCCTGGATTTATACTTTTGATGGATAAAAACTTGTTTGCTAGAGCTTGCAACTTGAATATTTGGTTACCAGGAGAATTTGCTCTTCATCTCTAATTTTTGTGTAACCAATGAATGTTATAACCAATATAACCCTTCTATTCAAAGTAGTAGCAAAGCTGTCATATGATTTATATACAAAAAGATCCCTACTTTTTTGAGAAAGAAATAACAGCATAAACCAATGCCTTTTCTATTCACTCCTGGGTGCAGGAAATGCCATTCCCCTTCCACATGCTTAATAACATTTCAAAATGTTATTTTACTGTCTGTACACACAAACGTGCATATACATTTACACTGTATATGTATATCCTTTTTTTTTGTTAGGGAAGTTGTCTAAACTCACTTTAGTACTCTGGACTTTAGATAAATTTGCTTTGAAGTGAAGTCAGGGGGTAGGAAAACATCTAGCTGGGATTATGGAATAAAATGTTCTGTATTGCTAAAGCAGCTTATCCTAAACTTATCAATTAAGAGTCAGAGTGACAGGTCTGACTGGGTGATGGTATATTTGCAAGTTTCTAGAAAACAAATAGCCTGGCTTTAAGTAGTAGCTTTAAAGATTGCAACTCATCTCTTGAATTGTTGGTTGGTTTGGATTAAGGCCTTTTACTTGATGAAAAATACTTGTTATAAAACTGTTTTAAAAGCTTCTTATGCACATGAAATACCTATGTCATTTTATAATGCAATGCTGATACTTAAACACATGCTCTTACACAAGCACACAGGAAAAAAACCCCCAAACCCAGAAACCAAAAATTTAACATATATACAAGCAGCAATAGCTGAGTCCTTTATGTTAGGCTTATTGTCATTAAATACCGAATGTAAATGGCTGATATTACTGAAACAGCAACAGCAGATTAGAAAGCAATACAAAGCCAAGACTAATCCAGAATCTGAAATGCATCATTTCTAACCACTGTGCCTCATGGGAATCTGAATTTCATCTATCAGGCTCGAGCAATTTCAGCTCTCAAGGAAGCCAGAGGACTGAGAAATACCCACTTTGTTACATATTTGAGAATCTCTAGTGAGAGATTTTTTAAAATGGCCAATGTTTCATTCTGTACTGTCTCAGCAGATTGGGATGTGATGATGATGTTGAATTAAACTGCTGTCTTAACAGACTTGGAAATTAAACTATCATAAGTAATGGATTATGTATAATCAAAATAGGTTATGACTTCTAAAAAATATGAAGATTCATATCATATGTAAAATTGGAATCTGACATAGAATCATAGAATATTTCAAGTTGGAAGGGCCCAAAAGGATAATTGATTCCAACTCCCTGCTTCTTACAAGACTGCCCAAAAACAAACCATGTGACTAGGAGCATTGTCCAGATGCTTCTTGAACTCTGGCAGGTTTGGTGCAATGACCACTTCCCTGGGGAGCCTGTTCCAGTGACCGACCAAAACTGAAAGTGTTTTCTTAACAGCTGTCAGGATGAGCCCTTTGCTTTTTCCATCTTTAAAATTATTTTTATCAGCAGAATGAATTTTCTTTGGTAATTTCTAGGGCATACATTCTAGGAGGTCAAACTACAATTCCAGAACATTTTGCACTTCCTCACAGATTAGTGTTACAGGAGAAAGTGTAAAGTGTGAGCCCTGCTGAATCTTCTCAGCAGTTGCTCTTAAGGCAATTTGGCACTGATCACACTATGATTTGCTTTAATACTGACAAAAATGAGATGAAGAATGAAAAATAAAGCTCAATGTTTACAGAGACTTGAACCACCCCAAGGACAAGGAATGAGAAATAGTTTTTCAGATGTCTTCTCTTACCTTGTATATGCCATATGTGAATTTGTCCTCAAGAATAGCAGAACTTCCTTATTATTTTGTTTAACTTTTCCCTTTACATTTAAAATGTCAAGTCTGTTAATTTCTTGGACATGTGAGCTTTTCACACTGTTGCTTTGTCCTTAGTAAATTAATGTAATGCTATAGAATAGCCAAAGTCCAAACCAGTAGAGCACAAGCTGAACATAAACAAGTTATATAACACTGCAATCATTCATTTATTGAAGTAAGTGGAAATTCCAAGGTGTACGTAATCATTTTGGACAACTGACAGGCAGGTGTGATCAAGAGAGCAGAGAATCTGGTGATTGTAGGCAGATAGAGAGACAGGTTTGTCTGGGTGATTAGAAAGTAAAGTGAGATGGCATTGGGAAAAATGGGAGAGAGCATCGGCTGTCCCAAGACAAAGACAAGTAACAGTGCAGAGACTGCTGAGGGGGTTAGAGGAACAAGCTGCAGCAGTAATAAGTGTCTAGGTAGATTAAGGAGACAGGACCCATTGACAAAGAGTAGTGCAGAGGATCTGTGCCAGAGGAAAGGGATAAAAAGAAGCATAGAATGGGCTTAAAGACCTGCCAGACCCTTTCTGATTCTCAGTAATCCCCCGGTATATTTGATATAGAAGGGAGAAAGATAACATTGGGCCTCAGACACTTCCCAGCTCAGGTCCCCATTGCAGCCCGCCTGTTTGTGGTCCACCTCTCAGCACACCTCTGCCTGGGGTCACGCAGGGGCAGCTGGCCCCAGCCCCAGCCCTGTCACAGGATGGATGATTGTACTTCACCAGGCTTTTCAGCTCCACTTACTTTCAGACATCCTGATCTGAGAGACAAGAAAATTGCCCATCTTCATCCTTCCCACTGCATGATGCGATCTGGGCTAGCAGTGAGCTGGACCATTTTTTAGCAAAGTTAAAACAAGGTGAATCCACCTCTAGGCTTTCTCACAATTCCTATCTACTGTCACCTGCATATCTTCCTTTGCTCAGCACCTGCATCATGTTTTGGCCTGATCTTCCCTCCAGCTTGTTCTACACATCTCTTCACCCCTCACTGCGTTTGTTCTCTCATATGCTGCAGTCTTAAGAGACAGGCAGCTGGAAACACCCCAGCCAGTCTTAACACAACAAAAACAAGAGATGGTCTTCCCATGCTGAAGTCGCAGTGCTGCAGTCAGAACCTGCCCCCAAGGAGTCAAGTACAAAAGTAGTTTGGGTCCTACAGACAACATGTAAGAATCCAATCTAAGAAGTCAATTGTTGAAACAGGAATACATGAGGAAAAGCATCTTCATACCGGTATGAGGCACATACAGAGAGACCGGGGCACAAAGCCAGGTCACTTCAAGCTGTATGAACAGCTCACAGCAGGTAAGAATTGCCCTCTTCTGGCAGCAGCAGATGCCTCTACTGACTCAGACATCAGTCACAGCCCTAACCTCACATGTATTTCCATGGGGCACAGTCCTTGCCACTTTGGCCATTTCTGTCCAACTCTGAAGATCTTGACATTCAAACTCCATCTCCCAGCTTCCTTGACCTGGTCAACCATCCATTACCAGTGTGAGGACACACTGCTTATGGTGTGGAGGCACCTGCTTATCTATAATGGGTGGGACCTAACATAGCTGACATGCACAAAAACAAGGCTCCCATGTCCTCACAGGATTCAATCCCCCTGCTTCCTGAAGCTGACTGGCCAGCTGCAACAGCAGTGAGTTTAGTGTTCAGTGAAGTGCCCACAAACAGCACAGATGAGACCAGTGTACTCTGCTACTGAACCCTCAATACTAACAGTAGCAGTGTTGTCATGGTCCCGTTTGGATAAGGGGATGGGCAGGATTACATGTACCTGAAAGCTGGTCTGCTACATTCTCCCCACAAACCTTGCCTTGCACAATATTATTGTACGTGGTACTCAAGTATCCTTGCAAGCAGTTGCAACAAAAATACAGGTGCAGGTCAATTCATGATGCTGAGTTTTTGAGGGGTGATTCTGCTTTATTATTTCCTTCATATTAGAATGGTGCTAGCCACGTTTCTGATGAAAGATGTGTTTGTGTTGAAGTATTGCTAAGGAAGAGATCAAAGACACATGGAGGACTTGGGTGTCATGGAAAACTGTTGCTTTGGACCATAATAATCTTCCTGTCCATTTGCTGAACCCTAACAAAATACTCTTCGCTATGGGTGGGGTAGTGCTGCACAGGGAGTGCCACAGATGCATGCAGACATCCCTATACAAACACTGAAATAATCACATGGTAGTTATTGACACTAGATAATTTTTTAACACAGCTGAACTAACTGTCAACAAATCCATTACTATAGTGGACATAATTAATCTTCTTTTTTAATAGCATTATTTTCTTGGTGTTGGAATATTGCCAGTATACCTTGCTTGTTTGAATCTGTCTGAAATTCCTCTGCTCCTCTCCTGCCTTGACTAACAGAAATAACACTGTGCCATTATGGTGCAACGGCTTTTCTCTTACCCCATCTGGGGCATTAAGGAATGTATTAGCCTGGGTTGGATGTTCAATGGAAGCTTGCTACTCTGCTCTTATTTTGCTCTGATTTCCTGATGAAAATCAATCAATTTGTTTTGCTCTGATTTTACTGTGGGGTTTTGTTTCTATTCTTCTGTATTGCAGATATGCTGGTTCTTATCCCCTGAGTGTTTATCATTCCTTGTGTGCAGGATCTTGTCAAAGGGCTTTTGAAACTTCATGTATGTTAATCAATCAACTAATCTACTTACAGACATTTTTCAATAAATGCAGGAATTACATAAGAACTGATTTCCACTGCTGAAATAACGCTGGTTAGAATTTCCATATGACTTGTTCTTCTTTCAGCCAAGTCAAGCTGCCAAGTACAGTTTGAAGGCTGTTAATAGCCCTACTCAATATTAAATATATTTAGTATTTTTAAGTGTTTTACGACAGAAGTTTTTAAGAAAAGCTTGTGTATTTTTGTTAGTAGCTCACCTGCTTTATACTTATGTTCCTGCACGAGTTTTGTGGGTAAATATATGTTTGGAGATTTTTTAAAACATTATTTTAATTTTCATAATTGCTTTTTTTCGGCATACTTCTTCTGACTCTTTGGCCTCTGAGTCTTGACTAAGCTAAAGTGGGGATGCTCAGAACTTACCTGATAGGAAGAAGGCATATGAGGGAAGGGGAATGCAAACCCAGACCAAAGTACTCATGCTCCAGGCTTTGGACCAGATATATCCTGAAAGTGTGACATATACTGCTTAGATGCACAAATACAACAGTTGCTGCAAAGATGGTTGATTTTAAAAAAAACTAAGAAGGTGTAATAAGTACACTATGCTTCTTGCATAATAGCTGAGTGGTTTAAGCATTTTGTGGAAGAGGGGAAGTTGTCCCTATTCCACAACTCTACTGCACTTATTAGGCCATATTTTGTCCTGTTCTTCTTAAGTCTAAAAAGCATAGGCTCTTCAGGGAATACGGATTTGAACACTGTTGCCTCATTCCCATGAACTTAAATGCTAGGCTAAAAAATCTCTTCGTTTTCTTTTCCTTCCTGTGCTGAGTGTCACATCAGTTTGACTATGGCCACACTGGCAAGGGTCAATTTTTTCCCAGTGAGACCATTGAAAAGTCTTGAAAAGGGAAATATCTGAAAAAGGCTAAGAGGGCTCAAAAGCCATCCCCCTTCATGGGCAAATGCTGTAGCACTGGTTTTGTTACACAGAAGGTCAGTCTTAGGCCATCTGCTGTCTCTTTTCCCCAGTGTTAATAAAACAAAGTCTGTCCCCTCATATGATTGCCCATAGCAGAGGAGCCTGCTCTCAGTCCTCATGACTTTCTACTACATAGCTTGCAGACACCTCTCCTTTTGGCAAAGTTTCTTTCCCCTTCTAAGTAACTGACCCTCCCCCAGCTACTATGAAGGCTGCCTAAGAGCTTACTGCTCGGTATAGTCCTGCTATGCTCAAGTGACCAGTATTAGGCATGATGAGGGTACCTAAAATTACTCTTCTTTTGCATAGAGGGAAAAAAAAAAAGAGGCATATGCAGCCTGTCAGAATTGTCTGTAGGTGCTCAAAACTCTACACGAATTCCAGATGCAATCCCAACTGACTGTTTCCCAGCACTGCCTATTGCTGTGAGCAACTCCCTACTGAACCTGAAAGCTCCTCAGGCATTTAACTATATTCACCCACACATGTTAAGGAGATCCTGTTCTGGGAAGATAGGCACTTATCTCTTGCCTCAAGTCCCAGTGCAATCCAGCTTAGGAAGACAGGCATTTAAATCCCTTTTAGAAGCCTGAAAAATTAGCAGCAGTCTGAATTATGTCTGGCTTCTTCTGACATGGGCCATCAACTTCAACATAGGTGCGTAAGGCTGAGAGCATGACTTGAGTTAAGCACAGGAGTGCAAGTGTACATTTTACCATTTGAGAGGGACTGATGTGCCACCACTAACGTCTTACAAGACCACCCCAACTATTACACCACACTTGGGCAAAAAGCATCAACCTCTCCTACTGTGTGTGGATACAAGAAGCTGTTGGCTCCAGTTCCCATCTTAAGAAAAACCAAGGGGAGCAAACTCACATATGTGGAAAGATGTGTCATACAGGAGACAAGAAAAACAAGGCATAACCTCATAACCCTCCATCCTGTGCCAGAGAGCATCTGCACTGTTAGGCTAACCTTGGGTTTGCTTTTGTCTTCTCTGATGTGGCCCTGTGTCTCACATGTACCTGGCTACACAGGCTCTCAGCTACACCACCAATCATCCACACCGATGGCTGCTGATTATGCCATTCTGCTGGGAAATTTGAGCTCAGGCCTTAGAGTCTAGAAATATCACCCACTTCCTTTCTTACAAGTTTTTGCATCTTTATGCAAAATGTGGGTGGAAGCACTGTGATCTCATTAATGTTAGTCCTGCAGTAGGGACAGAGATGCTGGACCATGTGTCGATGGAGTGTTAGGAATGTTTCTGATGAGTTTCCAAGAGAATATCAGTGCTCTAGCCACAGGCAGGCTTTGCCCACTGGCACTGTAAGTTCCCTTGCAGCCAGTGGAAAGAAGGAGGCACTCTAAGTACCTCCAAGAAAGCTGTCATTTTCTGCAGGTCTTCAGAAGTGCCTCTCTCTCTGTCCTCTGCCCATACAGCAAAGCTGAGCAGTTAGATTGCTCCTTTTGTCCCTTCCAGGGTTAAGACAACTAAAATTTCATTGAGGTTATAGTGTCTCAGTGAAGTATCTAAAGTAGATGGATGAGACTCCAGCCTGAATACTTGAGGCTTTGCAGTAAATGATTGCAAGAAAAAAACCTTAAGTGTCAATAAAATGCAGGCTGCTGAAAACCAAAGAAAAGGAAGTATTGATTAAAATTAGGGTGCATTATAAAACAATATTTAAAAAGGATCAAAGACCTACAGCCTTTTGTTAATATTTTATTTTCTCCTCCATGCCCTATAAGCCTTTAGAGAAAAATAATTTACTATTTTGCTGAAACAAATTTTCCTCATCCTTTCTGTGAAGCTGTACTCATGAACCATGAAGGGCCGAAAATAATTGTAACACCTTGAGAAAAAGTAGTGGGTCCAATAAGACTGTCATGTTAACCCATTGGTTTTCCCCCACTTAGTCTAATTCTTTGGATAGCATTGTCTGAAAAAAGACAAAGTATTTATTGCAGTAGCTTGAATACATATCAAGTGATTATATATGAGAAAACCTGAGAAAGTATGATGTATTTATATACATATTGTGTAAATACACTGTAGGAAAGTTTCACAGTTTAATATTGAAAGGGTTTTTATTAATGCTGTAGTTCTGAGAAAAGGATGTAAAGCAACATAAAAGAGTCAAGGTTTGATTTTTACTGAGATAAGTTCAAAGAATAATTCACCTTTACTAAATGTGTTTCTTCTTTCATGTTATTTTGTGTTGCTCTTTCTACTGCTCCATGCATGGCTGCAAAAAATATACATTAAGAATTAATCCCTCATTGATATGACTTCATGATGTCTATTATTTATGTTTGCCTAATTCCATATGCTAATAAAAAAAATAATCACCAAAGATACATAAAATTAAATGATTGGTTTTGTCCTGGAGCAACTACACACTATGCTTGATGTGTATTTCTGACAGAAGACATAAAGTCAGTTCTACTGAGCAGTATAATCTGATACTGAAAAAGTATGTTGTTAATTGTATTTCTTTTAGAAAGCATGGAGTGTTTTTTTCTTAAAGCCTAGGAGGTTACATTTCAAGTGCACTTCCAGGTCTTTGTATGGCTTCCCATCATTCTCAAAGACAAAAAATTACCTAAAGATTTGAAATTGAATATATAAGCCAACATCTCCTATTGTGCAATGACTGATCATATTTTTTGTTTTGTATCGATACTGAAGCTCATCTGCATTTATGAAAGCCCGCCGGTTCTGTGGATGTAAACCACATCAGGACTAGGCGCTGTTATTTCCTGTAGCCGAAACCAGCCACCTACCAGAACTGGTAGGTAGGACCCGCTCTTCTGTCCCCAGTACTCGGAGTCATAAAACTGAGGACTGAAAACTGTCAACATGAAACTCTCGAGATATACCATGCGATACATCAGGTCTTAGTGTAAAGAATGCACTCGTCAGACAGATATAAAATTCCGGTTCCTGATGTAGGAAGGCTATGTAGACTGAGCTGCATTTGGAAAAATCGGTACCTGCAACTGAGGCCTCGAGAGGAGCGAGCCTGCGGGATGCCCGAAGTGACGGGGCCGTGCCCAGAGCCAGCGACGCCCGAAAGAGTCCGCAGCCGCCCCTCATTTGTGTCAGAGGGAAGGTAAAGGATGAGACAACCCGATGAGCGCTTTCAGCCACGGGACCCTGAAGCAACGCCGTGTGCCTCACTCCGCCTCGGCACTGACTGCTTGTAGCTGTCAAGAGACCTGGCAGCGGGAGTCACAGCGCCCCAACACCGGCGGCCGCACCGGACGGGCTGTCACTGCCACCGCCTCCCGCCCCGCTGCTGAGTCGTGCACGCCGCCCCTCTCCCTCTCCCCCTCCTCAGATGCTCGGGCGTCCCGGCGGGGGCCGAGCCGCCGCCCCGTCGCTCCCGCTGCCGCCGAGCCCGGTCCGCCCGCCGCCGCCCCTTCCCTTCCCCCGCCACCGCACATGCCCAGAAGGGCGGGAGCCGCGGCGAGCCCGGGCGCTGCTGTGACAGCGGCGGCGCTTTCCCTTCCGTGGGTGGGTGGGGGCCGCGCCGCGCCCCCAAGCCCGGCCCGGCCCGGCGGAAACACCGCGCCGGCCGCCTGCTCGCCGAGTGCCTTCCCCGCCGCGTCCCGAGCCCGCTGCCGCCGCGGGGCGGGAGGCGGCCATGTCGCTATTGTCTGCGCTGGTGCCCTTGCTCCGGGTGTACTGCATCGGCCTCCGCGTCATCCTGCACCAGCTGCGCCGCCGCTTCCTCCCGCGCTGCCCCCCGGCCTCAGGTGAGCACCGCAGCCGGCGCCGCGGGGCGGGGCGGCTCCGGGCCGGGGGGGCGGCAGCCCCAGCCGCGGAGAGAGGAAAGTTTGCCGCGCCTCCCCCCACCCACCACGGCCAGGCGGCAGTACCGGGGCCCTGGGGCCGAGACCGCGCGGCCCAGCTGGGGTCGGCCGGACAGTGAAGGAAAGGACAGGACAGGATAGGGCAGAGCAGAGCAGAGCAGGGGCACGACCCTGGCCGTAGCGCGGGGCTCCCGGGCCGCGCCGCATCCCTTGCAGCGAGGCAGGGGCTGAGGCACCGCGGCGACCCCGGCACGGGAGCCGCCGCCGCCGGGCTCCTCCCCTGCTCCCCTCCCCTGGCGGAGCAGAACCCACCGCGCCGCCCGAGGGTAGCGGCCCGGAGGAGGCTGCGACTGGCGGGGCGCCCG